>JAVVLW010000305.1:0-102000 GCA_034401795.1 Chaetoderma sp. LZ-2023a | reverse complement strand
CCTCGAGGGTTCAGGAAAAACTACCGCCCCTACTGGACAACAGAACTGCAAGCGGCACATGATAAACTAGACAAGGCCAGAGAAGATGCAGAGGGTAATCCCTGTCATGAAAACCACTTCACGCTACAACAAACTAAAGCCAGGTATGTAAAGACCAAGCTGGAGGCCAAAAGAAGAAGCTGGAGGGAAAAGACGGCAGGGTTTAATTTAGAGAGAGACACCACAAAACTATGGAGACTGACTAAAGCACTCAATGATGAGGGTGTCAGGGGAGAGAAGATTACTCTTGAAGAAGATGGACAAACACTGACAGGAAAGATGGCAGCAGATGCCTTTGCGAAGGCATATGCAAAAGAAAGCAACATTTCTATACCACGAATGCGTCAAAGGGAGGTTAGAAAAGAGCAAAAGGAAAGACCAGACACCAACACTCACGATGCAATGAAAGTTGACATTAGTTTAACAGAACTGAAGAAGGCTATCCGCCAACTGAAAAAGAAGAAATCTCCCGGGCCAGATGGCATTACGAATGAAATGATCCAACACCTTGGTAATGCATCTCTTCGCAAGTTGCTAGACATCTTTAATCTCAGTTGGACCAATGGAGAGGTTCCTCAGTGCTGGAAGGAAGCCAGAATGACTCCTATTCTGAAAAAAGGAAAGAACAAGACGAAAGTGCTGAGCTACCGTCCTATCAGTCTTACAAGCTGCATATGCAAGACCATGGAGCGCATCATCAACCAGCGGTTGCAGTGGTACCTGGAGTCAGAGAACATTATAGTTTCAGAGCAGGCCGGATTCAGAAGATACAGGAGCACAGAAGATCAAACAACACATCTTGCACAGGTCATAGAGGACACTTTTCAAGCCAAGAAGGTGATGCTAGCTGCCTTTATCGATCTGCAGAAAGCATTTGACAAGGTGTGGAAGGATGGCCTCCTCGTGAAGCTCCGGCGCACAGGCATCGGTGGCAACATGTTCCGATGGACCAAGTCATACCTACACAATCGCAGAGCTAGGGTGCTGGTGGATGGACAATCTGGACAGAATGTATTGCTGAGACATGGGGTGCCACAAGGCGGAGTATTATCACCTACTCTGTTCATACTCTTCATCAATGACATTGTAGCAGAGCTGCCCAATGGGATCCAAGCAGCCCTCTATGCAGATGACCTCGTAATCTGGTGCACCGAGGAGTACACAACGACTGCCACGTACAGAATGCAGCTCGCCTTGGACAGAATTACAGCTTGGGCCAATCGCTGGTGTATTACCATCAACAAAGAAAAATCATCAGCCATGCTATTCACACTGTCCACCAAAACCAAGGTTGGCAATCTGACACTGGGCGGTACTCCACTCGAATACGAGGACCAGCAGACATACCTGGGAGTCACATATGACAGAAGATTAACATGGAAGGAGCACATCCAGAATGCAGAGGCAAAGGCCAGAAGAAAGCTAAACATCATGAGGAAGCTGGCAGGAACAAAGTGGGGTGCCAATGAAAGGATCCTCAAGACTATCTACCTAGGTGCCGTACGACCACACCTTGAGTATGGATCCAGCTCATGGATGACAACAGCTAAATCTCATCAACAGAACCTCGACAGAGTACAAAACCAGGCACTGCGCATCATCACTGGTCGAATGAGATCAACACCAATAGAAAAAATGGAGCAGATAGCAGGCATTCCCCCACTTAGCAAAGGAAGGGAATGCAAAGCACTGATCCAAGCTGCAAAGTTCAAATCGTTCAATAACCACCCGATGAAGATCAGGCAAGCACAGCTGTCATCAGGAAGACTTAAAAGATCAAGTTTTGTGAAAGAGACAAAAGCACTTCAAAGGAAACACCAAGAGATGTTGCCAGCACAAATAGAAGATCCAAACCACACCCTTGATCCTCCACCCTGGGAAAACAAACTAGAGAGCATAGCTATTCGCACCACAGTACCTCATCTCACAACCAAAAATGAACACAGTGATGTGAGCAAGAAGGCCCTGACCCTAGCCATGCTGGAAGAAATGTACCCTCAGGAGACATGGATAAGGATCTACACAGATGGATCAGCCAAAGATGCAATTAGGAGCGGAGGTGCCGGACTGCACATACAGTATCCAAACGGACAACATGAGTCAGCTGCAATACCGACAGGCAAACACTGCACAAACTACAGAGCTGAAGTCGAAGCACTGGTTCATGCAGCTAATACCATCAGCAGAACAGCAGACCCTATTGCACAGATTGTCTTTTTATCTGATGCCCGCTCCGTCCTTGAGGCTATCACCAAAGGTAAGCTGCCACAACTTGAAGAAGCACTACAAACCATCAAATGCTTTCGGATAGCACTGCAGTGGATCCCCTCACACTGTGGAGTCCAAGGAAATGAGGAAGCAGACAAGATGGCAAAGGTGGGTGCAGAAGAGAATCAGACAGAAAACATGGTTACCCATACAGAGATGAAGACTATCATTAAGTCCCTCTATAGAACACCTCAATCAGAAGATGCCTACCATCATCTCTCGAGGCCAGAGCAAGTGACCATTTTTCGTCTCAGAACTGGACACAACAGACTAAACCAACACATGTACAGGCGGTTCCACCTTACGACATCGCCCGCTTGTCCTTGTGGAGAAGCAGAACAGACCACAGAGCACATACTTCAATGTTGCAGTACGTATCAGCTGCTGAGAGAAGAGATCTGGCCTTTGTCAACCTCTATTCTTGAAAAGCTGTATGGGCCTGTGGAAGAACTGCAGAAAACCACAGATTTCATCTTGAGAACGGCTCTCCAAGTGTGATACCAGCGATCGAAAAGAAGAAGAAGAAGAGAAAAATCAGTCTACTAGGTTCGATATTGATTTAACAACGAGACATAAGAAATTGCTTGCTTCACTGTTGTAAGACTGGAAATATTATACTAACGATGTAAAACCATTAAAAAGCCATACATTTTGCATGCCAACCCTAAGTGGGCTCATGGTAACCGATCTCCTTGTCAAACTACGACGTATTTAATAAAACTTGAAGTGTTGATGCAAAGCTAGATATGTCTCAATAGGCACAATCTCACTCACCAGCTGCGCTCGTCATGTTGATAAAATTTCTACCGGATGTAATCCGTTTGGATGAGGACTCGTTTTCCGAGCGCTGAGGTACGCGTCTAATCCCAGAGGACACGATATGATTACCCTGTGTGCAATTACCCCAATTGTGTATCCAAACGCTGAGAGTATATGCTGAGAGTATTAATCAGATAACGGTATCACGTGGTACAAATTCTACTCGATTAATCCTGCTTCAAGCAAGAGCAAAACTGTGTACATGCGTAGACAGGTTAACCAACCATGTGATACTGTGGTGCTGGCGGTATCCCGCAATCCCGGAGTTCGCGTTTCGTGGCTGCCGGGATAGCTGATTCCCGCCGTTTCTACGGATGCCCAGCAGTCGTACCTTGGAACTTGAAACGTGAGTACCTGCCGCTGGTTCCACGGGTCGATTCAAGACCTCTGTTGGGTGAGTAACCTTTTATATGTAGCTATGTTACTACAAATGGTGTCAAGAGTACTTTGGGCCCTAAATTACAAATTATTATTAGTTATTTCTAAATTCTACTCACGATTTTGCTGGAAAAAAAAGATAGAATTCTCTAGTCCTACCCGAACGTCAATTTGACAAACTCTGGCCACCATTTTGATTATTTTATAGATTTTTATCTAATAAATTACAGATGATAGGTGAGTTATAGTTAAATATATATTATTTATTTATACTATAGCATTCAAATGTCGGGTATATAGATTAATATACCTTACATACATACGTCATAAATTCAAGATTCAATGTTATTTATTTGAACTGTAAAGGATCGAGGTATATTTTCGTGCTAAGTTTCTATCATCTATGTCAGTATTCCGTGGAATGACAACCATACAGTTTCTGGATTGTTATTGTTAGTTGTCTTCAGTGTCATATGTAGGAAACCGCGATTCTGAGCTGTAATTTAACCGTCGGTTTTTGGATATTTCTTTATACTTTAATTACAGTTCAATTTCGTTGTTTATTTCAGAATTATTTGAAACAAAGAAGTGATATAAATCACTGCTGTTGTTATTATTATTATTATTATTATTATTATCAACTTTTTGAACATTAGAGGGTAATCTCCCTTCTAATCAACAAATATGTTTCAATTGTAATATTAGGTTTACTAATTACGCTGAACATTATTTTTTTAAAGTTCATTATCACATTGCTAGCTACTCCGTTAAAACACTACTCAGCTTATGCCATCTTTTCAAGTTAAATCTGGAGTTTTTGGCTCGCACCCAGTTTTCTGTAGATCAATCCTTTACCCACAAAGCAATTTTGTTGGGTACAAGTAAAGGTTTCATTTTGAAAAGGGCTGATCAAACTGGGTTTGTTGAGTATTGGTGTAAAAGCGGTGGTACTACACAAGACCTGGTTAATATTTTGCAGTGGAGAATAGCCAACGCCGTTCAGAAATTTCACCGCATCGTTTTCTATATCTGGGCCGGAACCTGCGACCTTACCGAGAAACGAGGCGATGGTTTTGTCTATTTAAGGACGGCCGATGATGAACTCGCGGTAGACTGCATTTGCCAACACTATCAACATGCGATAGACACAGTAAGGCGTTACGGCCAAACGGTGAAATTTATCGATATCCCGGCGTATTCTCTGGTCCTGTATAATGAGCAACTACACCATTTGAATCCCTGTTCCTTCAAAGACCAAGAGCTGCAACTGCATAGCCAACTCTCTCTTCTCAATGATAGAATTGAAGAAATTAATGCAGATATTGGTGTACACACCATCAAATGCAGTGTAGAGTTAATACTCCGTAAAAAGTCTAGTGCACGTAAACGCGTCCGTTATCATTATACTTTCGAGTTTCTGAAGGATGGTTTGCATGCAGGTACGCTACTGAATCTGGTTTGGCTTCGAAAGATTGATTTAGACGTTCTCCGGAGTTGCACCACCATCACTACTAAGTATTTTTCAGTAAGCATACTCTCACAACTTATTTCAGTAACTGATATTAATTTTTTAGCGAATATTAATTTCGCTTCCTTGGTATAAATCAACAGGTGACCCATAATGCCGAAACCTTTGTGTATTAACACTGCAAGGCACTCCTTAACTCAACTAGTCGACAAAGGGGTGATCAGACCCTAGTTGATAACCTGGCTCCTAGGGGTATATACCCCTAGAGAACTTAAGAGGGGGTCGCGATCAGTTTCTCACCATGACACTAGGACATCATCACCAGTTCGTAGAGCTTACTTGGATGGCTCTTCGTATAATGACTCTAGAATGTCGTCACCCGGTTGTAGAAGCTACTCTGACGGTCCTCCTCCACCTAAAATGTAAACTTTTGATGAAAAATGTGAGTGGAAACAATTTTTCATACAGTTTGAGCATACTGCTTCAAGGTACCGTTGGTCTGATACATATAAATTAGACATGCTCATCTCAGCTTTAAGGGACTAGGCCTTAAAGTTTTACTGCATCTGTTCTGTGCAAGTCCAGAATGATTACTTCAGTTTATGCGACAAATTAAGGTTGTGAATCGGGAAGAAAGATCTGCCCCACATCATCAGGAAAAAAATGCAAGACATTCGACAAGAGGGTAACTCTTTAGAAGAATTTGCAGATATCATTCAGCTCACTTTAGATGGCTACCCTGATGCCTCAGAGTTTGGGCGAGACAATTGCCATTGATGCATTCCTACGGGGTGTTGAGCATAAACGAGCCGCTCTGATAGCTATGGATAAAAATCCGAGCACCCTGGAGGAAGCTGTACAAATGGTCAATGCAGCTATCCGTAATCAAAGATTGATCATGGGTTCCAGAAGACCTGAGGTTCGAAAGGTCCGTTTTCCGGACGATGTTTCTGGTTTGATGGAGGCAGATAATTCTGAGCAGTTGGGAGGCATAACGGCTCCAAGCAGGATAGATAAATTAGAGAAAGATTTCGAAGGACTTAGGAAGGATATGGCGGAGATGAAGGTAGATGTTGCTAAGATTTTGAATCTTATATCTGGTCAATTCGGTCGAGGTCGGTCTCCTCCAAGAGGGAAGGTCATTCCATCGCGTTCCCCTTCTCCTCCTCTCAGATCGGGAAAGTGCATTAATTGCAATTTAGAGGGCCAATTTTCCTGTGAGTGTCCGGAGCCGAGGCGTACACGGTCGCCATCACCTTCTGCTTCACCGAGATCTTCGCCTGTGCGATCATATGATGTTCGCATGTATGAGTTTAATCGTGACCCTATGACACTAGTCATTCCCATTAAAATAAATGGTGTTTCCGTTGATGCAGTGGTGGACACTGCGGCATAAGTGACAGTAATTGGCAATTTCTTTGCAAATAAATTACCTTACCCTTTAAAGAAGTTGGAGTCTATTTCATTGAAAGGTGCAGGTAGAGACAATATTATCCCTGCGGAAAGTGTTGAGCCAGTCACAATTGCATTAGGCTCTATGATGTTCAACTAGCCAGTCCTTCTTGCCAATATTAATGATCCGATTATATTAGGCCTGGATTTCTTGAAGGCACACAAGGCCACCATTGATCTAACTAGACTGTGTCTGACAATTAATGGAGAACTGGTTCAAGCATGAATGTTGAAAGCTCATGGGAAGGAAGCCCAAGTAGCTCGGGTAACATTGAAGCAGAAAGTGGTCGTTGATCCTTTTGAGGCCGTGAAGACCACCGGCATTCTGGATCGGGAGGTACAGAATGATGTTGTGCTCCAGCCCTCATCTAAACTGGAGGGTCTGGTAACGCCTCATACAGTGGCCACTGCCAAAGATTTGCAGACTCCTATTTTGTTAAGGAACCTGTCGGCCCAATATATTACTCTGGAACAAGACCACAACCTTGGTATTGCCACAGAAATTGAGGAGGTTTTAGACCCTGGAACAGAAATTCAACTTGCTGGTAACCCCATAAACCAGGACGGTTTACAGACTTCTACAGCCACTGAGGTGGACATCCCTGTGTTCTTGCAGGATCTGTATGAAAGCTCGACATCGGGTTTATCGGAGACCCAGTCTTTGCAAGTTAAAGCCATGTTAATCGAGTATCAGGATGCATTTGCAAAAGATGATCTTGATTTAGGTTTGTTCAAGGGAATAAGACATAAGGTTGACACAGGTAATGCACAACCTGTTAGTTCTAAACTTAGACGAACTCCTCTTGGTTTTGAGAATGAGGAAGAGAAACACCTTGCGGAAATGTTAGAGAAAGGTATCATAGTTCCGTCAAAATCTGAGTGGTCATCAGCCCCGGTATTAGTTCGGAAGAAAGAAGGTACTGTGTGGTACTGCGTCGATTTTCGAGCTCTGAACAGTCTAACTCGCAAAGACCTTTACCCCCTACCAAACATTGAGACATGTCTGGATGCACTTGGTGGTGCTAAATTCATCAGTACACTTGATATAGCAGCCGGGTATTGGCAGGTCGAGGTTGACCCAGAGGACCGCCACAAGCTCGCATTTATCACAAGATATGGGCTCTTTGAATTTGTCCGGATGCCATTTGGTACGTGCAACAGCCCGCCTACCTTTCAGAGGGTTGTTCAGCTGGTGTTGTAAGGTCTTAACTGGTGCGAGTGTCTTGCATATTTAGATGACGTGGTAGTGACAGGGACTGACTTTGACAGTCATATGACCAACTTGAAAGCTGTCCTTTCCCGATTCCTGTTGCACAACCTTAAATTAAAACCTAAGAAGTGTAATTTGTTCCATACAGAACTGTTTCTTAGGTAAGTTGGTGAGTGATTGAAGGAAATTTAAATTTCCCTTTCTCCGAGATCTAACAATACTCACCATTCTGTTACTTCTGATATACAGCTGGCCCTGACAGCTGGCTCTAGGACTATAGCTTACCGACTCCTTGGAACCGGGTACTTGGCTCCCAACTGCCGAGTACCTGTCTACCATAGAGCTCATATTGTTTGCACAGCCACCAAACAAGAGAAATCCATGGCTTGCCCTCCGTGGGGCTGGGAGGCTGGGTCCGTAACAGAATGGTGAGTATTGTTAGATCTCGGAGAAAGGGAAATTTAAATTTCCTTCATTCTCCTGCGATCAATACTCACCATTCTGTTACTTCTGATATACACCAAATTTGGTCAGTAACCTGGTGGGAAGGGGGAAGCCATAAATGCTACTTTTGCCCCTTGGAGAAAGAGTTAGACTTAAAACTTGACTAACGGAGACCTAAAAAGGACCGTCAAGTTAACGGAACCGAATCACATTCGCATCACTGCCCCCCCCCCCCCCCCCCCTTTTCTCCTAAGAAAATGGAGAGAACTCACGAACATGCATCTCGCCTGAAAACACAAATATGCCAAGAGGGTTAACTGCTCTTTGCATATACACATGTATTAGCCTGGGAATGAGCATGAATATATAAGATGAATGAACATGATATATAGACATAATACAAAAAACTCTCAATCTTGAGTTACCTCATGATAAATGGATTCCAGACGTACCGCCTCCAACCATTCACTTGTCCGGCCATCAGTGACACAATCTGGTTGTCATCCTCTCGCTCGACCATGTCTGCTTCTAAATTCTTTTCTTACCAAAGTGAAAAAAGGGAGAAGAGCAGTGTGGTCACTTAACTATCGTTTCAAAACAGCTAAAGCGAGTGGATTGGCTGAGTCTGACACATCCCTCATACAGTAATCCGTGAATGAGGACTCACAGTGCCATTGTGCAACGGCCATGATGTCCTCTAACGGAACACCACTGTAAAGGGCGGTAGAGGCAGCTATTCCTCTAACATCGTGTGCCCTTGCGCATTGCACCTGGTGCCCAGTCGCCATCTCATGAGTAGTCTGAATGCATTCGACTACCCAACGAGAGATAGTATCCATGGATGAGGCGCCATAAGGCTTCTTATGGCAGATCCACAGATGTCTATCGTTCGACCGTAACGACTCTGTCCGTTTCCTGTACTTAGTCAAAGCACGGACCGGGCACCAGACACTGGCATCACGATCAAACCTTGTTTGTTTCGGTATCATGATCGGTTTGCCGGGATATCTCAAAGATTGATTCTTTGACATAAACTCTGCTCTTGGCAGAAGACGCAGACCCTCTCCGGAGAAAATAAATCGGTCCCTCTCTGCCGAAAGCGCATGGATCTCACTGCACCTTCTAGCTGAGGAAGCTGCCAATAGAAAGACCGCCTTTAAAGTCAAATGCTTTAGACTAGCCGAACGCAACGGTTCGAAAGAGTGCTTGGCCAGTACATTAAGCACTAAAGATAGACTCCAGGCTGGAATGACTACCGGTTGTCTCGGTCGGAGATTGCTCATTCCCTTCACCATCACATTTAACTGGGCCACCTCTGGACTATGCCTGTTGGCTAGACAAGGGATAACCGATGCCAAAGCTGACTTGTATCCAGCAATTGTGACGGGAGCTAGTCCTGAAAAGAACAGCTCACAGAGAAAGTCTGCTATTTGCTGAATAGTGGCTTGAAAGGTATCAATACCCTTTTCTTCACACCAGTCTGCAAATCTGTTAACCTTGTTGTTATATGACTTGAAGGTTGACCTCCTTCTCGCAGCCGCGATGAAATCAGCAGCCTGTTGAGAAAAGCCTTCCGACGTGGAACGTTGTTTGATAACATCCACCCAGTCAATTTGAACATTTCGGGATGCTCGTGTAGGAAGCGTCCCTTGGCCTGGGAGATTATGTTCGGAATCTCGGGCAACTGCACAGGATTTTCCACCAGCAGATCTAGAAGATCCGTGAACCACGCCCTGCTCGGCCAATACAGCGCTATTAGCAGGACCAGACACGGTTCCTCCCTGACCTTCACCAATACCTTCGGTAGAAGAATGGTGGGTGGGTACGCGTAAGCGTGCATCCCTCTCCAGCTTATCGCCAGAGCGTCTGTATCGACAGCATTTGGATCTGGAATCAGCGAGACATATGTCATGATTTGAGCATTTTCCTTTGTGGCGAACAAGTCCACGTTGTGTTTGCCCTAATGCTCGAAGATCCGTCGCAGAACCGGAGGGTTGAGGGACCATTCTGTTGGCAAGATTCTCTGTCTGCGAGACAAAGCATCCGCCAGAATGTTCAATCGGCCAGGAATATGAGGTGCTTTCAAAACAACCGAGTAATTCCTGCACCATTGAATCAAGTGCCACACCCTGATACATAGAGTGGGCGACCTGGTCCCGCCTTGGCGATTTATATATGATACTACTGTCGAATTGTCCGACCGTATCAATATCACCTTGCCCCTGATCATCGGAAGGAACTCTTCCAACGCCAGTTCCACTGCCATCATTTCCAACAGATTGATATGCAGCTGACTCTCCGGGAGAGTCCATGTGCCCGAGACCTGGTGTTCTCCCAGGCAGGCACCCCACCCTTCCAGCGATGCATCCGTGTAGATGGACAGCTGGGGGTGGGGTAGGTGCAGCGAAACCCCTAATAGGAGATTCTGACGCTGTTTCCACCATAGAAGATGCGTTATTATCGGCTCCCAAACTGGCACCAGTTTTGACACGGGTTCTGTTCTCTGTTTCCACAGAGACATCAGATACAACTGGATAGGCCTCCGCATTAGAGCAGCGTACGGGATAACCTGCTCCATGGAGACCATCATGCCCACCATCTGAAGGAACCGCCTCGCCTGAATGTGGTTTCCCACTCGAAAACTCTTGAGGATGGCTAACAGAGACACCACTCTGGGCTCTGACGGGTACACCCTGCCCTCCTCGAGATCGAATCGCATCCCCAAATAAACGAAATGTTGAGTGGGCGTCAACTCGGATTTCTCCTCGTTGACTATCCAGCCTAGATCTGAAAGTAACCTCAGAGTCAGAGCAGTATCCACGTTCAACCTGGCTGCCGAGTCTGCCTTGATCAGCCAGTCGTCTATGTAGGTGTGTAGCGCCACGTTCTCTTTTCTGAGAAACGCCGTCACCGCAAGGACCACTCTTGTGAAAACCCTCGGAGCGGTCGACAGGCCAAATGGGAGGACAATAAACTCCCATACTTGATTCTGAAACGCAAATCTCAGAAACCTGTGACAACTCCTGTTCATCGGAATGTGGAAATATGCATCTTTCAGATCGATCGATACACATCACATTCCTTTCCTCAATCCCGCCATTACTGACCTCGGCGTTTCCATCTGGAACCGAGGCGTATGGATAAACCAATTTAATGGCCTGAGATTGAGTATGGGTCTCCATCCCCCTGTGCTCTTGGGGACAAGGAACATGTTTGAATAGAAGCCTGGAGTGTTTCGGTTTGCTGGTTTTATTGCTCCCTTCAGAAGCAAACCCGACACCTCCTTTTGAACGGCTTCTAACTTGTCTGGCTCCCTTGGTACGGGTGTCCAGACAGGTGCCAAAGACAGATTTTGTGGTGGAAAGTCCCACCACTCCGGCATGTAACCCTGGGATAACCATCCCAGGACCAGACTGTCTGACGTCACACCTCGCCAGGCCACGACGAAACGCATGAGCCTTCCACCCACCATAGACGCCTCCACGTCTAACGGGGTTGTCCGGCTCGTAGTCCGCTCCCCCCTCTTTCTTAACGAGAGAGAGAGAGAACCATTTCGTTTTAGGCACGACGGGTATAACTGGCACCGCTGTTCCTGTTGCACAGGCGCGGTCCAGACGGATATGAAGGGAGCTCTCGTACCCTCAGGTACGATCGGGCCCCTTCTGTCCGCCCTTTGAGGACTTACCCTTACCCTTCCCCTTCCCGCCTCTAGGGCAGTCAGGAGCAACCTTGGGGAGGGTAGGCACCTCTACAACCTTCCAGGCTTTCTTCGTCGGTGGCGGCCGAGAAAAGCCAGCTGAAGCAGAAGTCGTAACAGGCTTAGCTTCTGCCTTGCCCTTATGCTTCTTCTGCTTCTTTGAAGGTTGTCCCGCTAGCGGTTTCCCTACAGCCCCTAGTGCGTGCGCTTGCCACACTAGCTCTAGCTGCAGGTTGACCGCTAACCGATTCTGCACGATACTGGCTGTATCCTCTAAGATGGCCCGCGCCTGGCCACCGAAGATGCTAGGCCCTGTCAGGGGCATCCCAAGAAGACGCTCACTGACTGCCGTAGCCGGACGCATATGGTCAATGACCATTTGCCTCCTGGATTTAGTCACTCGCGCTTGCACCCTTGCCAATGCGTCCATAGACAGCACCAGGCCGTCATTTACGCACGAAAGCGCCACAGGTGGCACAGGGTGGCCTGCCCCCGCTTCAGCCCACACCGACTGAAGGAGACGATACGAGTGGTTGACAGCGCTCATAGCTGCCCTCACACCCTTATCGCATAGGGACAGGACTTCCTCTTGGTGTACCTGAGCCTTGCCCACAAGTGCCGGACCGGGGGCCACCTGCCCCGGCACTCTGAACGCCCAGTACCCATCGGTCATCCTCGGTGAGCGACGGGACTACACCATATCTGTCGTATTCCCCCGCGGAATACGACATCTTGCCCGCACCTCCCTGGAGGCCGCAGGGAGCTGACCCTTGGTCATAAGTTGTTTGCTATAAATAGCCTCCAACAATTCAATGAACCGTGGATCCAGTCCCACAGACTGGATCTGGGCCGCGGCCAAAATCCCCGTCCTGATCGACGCACGAGACGCATCTTCATCGGCCGTGGCCGAAACCACAGACGGGTCAACCCTGGCTAGCCACGCCAGAGCCTCTGACCAATCTATCTCCGATGAAGACACACCCGCAAACACGTCACCCGTTGACGTGTTCACGGGCCTGCCAGCCACGGCCTCCCGGCAAGGAGCCACGGCTGACACGCCAGGCACTCCGGTACCACACGGTTCCGCCGCCACCCCATGAAACACTCCGGTCCATGGGGTAGGTCCGCACGGAAAACCGTACAGACCCGTAGCAGTCGCGGAACCGTAGCCAGACACGGGCGCCAACGGCACCCCACGTCCGACTGCCGGACCAGGCGAGATAGGTGAGTACCACGCCCGGCCCGGCCGACCCATTACCGTGTCGGCTGGTGCCAAACCAACCGTCACGGAACCGGTGCCCGGTACCAGATTAGCCTCAGCCACAGGCGGAGCCGCTGCCCTGGCTTGCGCCAAGCCAGACAAATGGAGGCCGGTTCCGTCCAGGACGGAATCGACCTCCATATTCTCCACCTGCGGCATCACAGGCCGCAGCAACCTCTCCTCCTTGGCCTCCTCGTCTTCAGACTCCGAAGAGTCGTCACTAGACGAGGAAACCGTGGAGCCGTCCGCCAACACCTGACGGACCGGCCACCGCTACTGGACCACCCGGAGATGGCCACAGAGAAACAGAACCCGTCTGGCCGGAGCCAGACGGGACTGCCAGGGGTCCGTACAAGACGGCCCCCTTGGAAACCAGTCCAGAACCCTGTCCGAGGATAGGGTCCGTACCAGGCATGGGGAGAAACTGCCCCCAACCTTTGGTAGCAGGGACGACACCAGCGTGGGCAGAACGCTATGCAGAAAACCCTGCATAGCCGGACCAAACCACGCCGGCGGTGCCATCTCCGCCACCTCCAGCTGGGGACGTAGAGCACCCCCACTGGCCGAACCGGGCGCTCCACGATTTACTCTCGGACCGCCTGACCCCGCGTCAGACCCAGCCAAGTCCTTCTGGGCAAGGAACTTAACCATCATATCCACGGACCACACTGCGCACACATTACACCTATGGTCTAGGTTACAGGGCGAACACCTAAAACAGACATGGTCCTTGAATACGACTCGTACAAATTTATGGCACTCGTCACATGATGGCGGGGTTGGCTTGGCCTATAAAATAAGCACAAACCTACAATTACAAGCGGAACGAGACCCTGATGGAAGGCAGACAATTAATTTTCAAATAATTTGACTCATAAATTAACCGTATCCCTCCCGCACCCCACCACGTTACAACAAAGATTGCATTGATTATGACGACAGGAACGAAGCGGGCATAAAACACACCCATATTAGATCCTCCAGGATGTGTAACGGCTCCAGGAATCATATCGCATAGCATTCGGGGTATATTTACCAATCAATATAAATTATACTCCCTAACGAAAGCTAAACGATATGTGAAGAAAACAACAAAATGTATAACAAACTGCTGTATCACACGGTAAAACCGCAGACCACGCATCTACTCAAGAATTTTGAAACCACCGATCATTGCAAACCGATCGTGATCCCACGTAAACTTGAACATTCTAAAGTTTCTGGTACCATTTTTAGTACGCAGCACCCAGAACGAGATGCGCGAATTAATGAAAATTTGTTCTTCACATAAACATCCGAGCGACCGGGTGTGACGTCACCCGCTCGGATCCTACGGAGAACGACGTCAGCCTTATTCGTGTTAGAAATACCGTAGCAAACACCTATTTTCATATCTGCCGATCGCATGTTGGGGTTTAAAGAAGGCGATCGTCTGGCATATATCGTTGTTAGCACACGTCCCAGATTCTCTGGGGTCAGAAATCGGGACATGCGACACAGCGAAATTTAGAGACCTAAGTCTTTTAACTATGGATAATAAAGAATGATACAACCTGGTTTTCATCGGCGGTATTCTCCATAGTATCCAGTTAAATCCTTCAAGAACGCACAAACTATCACTTTACAGACAAAGACTTATGTATTGCTCTTGTTGCTACACAAACAAGAATGAGCTCTATGGTAAACGGGTACTCAGCAGTTGGGAGCCGAGTACCCGGTTCTCAGGAGTCGGTAAAGCTTTCTAAGTCTATAATCCTAGAGCCGCTGTCAAGGCCAGCTGTATATCAGAAGTAACAGAATGGTGAGTATTGATCGAAGGAGAAACCAATGACCAACAGGGGTCCATCGCTGTATGACTCACAGAACGCGTTATTATAATTACGCGTTTTTCAACTGATGCGTGAATAATTGCGCGTAGTAATGCGTAGTTATATTTACACATTTCTTGATCACGCATTACAAATATGCGTTGTCAAATGATGTGTAAATTGTTACGCATTAATTATACGCATTGTATTGTTAACTGTATTTATTGTCCGTCATGACGTGTAGTCATAATAATGCTCTCTGTTTATGTGTATATGGATTAAATCCATGTACACGCTTTTTATAAGTATATGCATCATATGTTATGATGCAAACTCATCTATGTATAGTGAACTTCAGTTTAGGTTAGATATTCAATGCCAGTTCTACATTTGTCAGCTCAGATATTTTATAGGGTAGCTCAAATATATTATATATAGTTTTATTAGGTCAGCACAGATATTTTATAGGATAGCCTAGGGTTGGGCGATTTTTCGATATTATCGTCAATATCGCGATATACCGAATACCGATACCGTCATAATTTCGAAAAATCGTAAATATCGTCAATACCGACAGGACGATATTGCACTTTTAACTGTGAGTATAATATAAATAATTAATTTAGAAATGTCATACTCTTACCTCTATTCGGTCCAGTAATAGTCTTTAAGTAATAATCCAGTCTTTGTCTAAGGTAATAAAAACTTAATAAACTCCAAAATAATCTGTGTTCATTTAATTCATGGTTTGTTTGCGCTAATAAAATGATTTAAAGTACAAAATAATCCTTTGTTGTTCACTTTTCATAATTACACAAATAGACGACGCCATGTTTTTTCTTGCCTCATTCTGAGTATTAGTCAGTGGGGAATACCATTTGCACTACCCACATTCCATTCTGATGACGTCATTACTACAGGTCAAGCTATTTATCCATTAGTCATTGATCTGCATGGTTAAACATTCTTCTGACCATGAAAGATTTAAACTTTAAAACTTTTGAGGTCGATAGGAAACCACACACACTTAATCCCTTATCAATACCACAGCCTGGAACGGTGGGTGAGGGGGAAGTTAATCTCTTGCTTTACCGTTATACGTTTTTATGTAACTTTATACAATATATTTAGCATTTTTAAACGAATCAGATCAAAATTCATTCCACATATAACATTACAGATTTATTCTAAGTGAGAAACGTCCTTAAAATAAAGAATTTAGGCCTAATTATTTCCAGTCTTCTATCTGTTGTGGCAGTCTTGGCTGCAGAGTTAACTGGGTTAATTTCACACATCCCGGCTACGCCTCGAGATCAATGGATAAACCCGCTAAGTAGTGAGCGAATTTGAATAGGTCTACAATGGGGCAAATTAGTATTTAATATTACAGACCAAATAAAATCTGATATAATTGTTTTCAGTCTTCACGCTGGTTCTCGTTCAAAATCATGCAGTGTTATTTTATTAATTAGCGGCGGGCGTGATAACAGCTCTCGGAATTCTGCAGTGTGAATTCTGATTGGCTCAAGTATGATACGGCGGCCAATCAGATTTCGCTCTGCGGAATTCCTTTCTGCACAACGAAGTTAATGCGTATTCCTTGCTCAATCTTTTGACAGTTGTCGTGAGGTAAAGATAACACAAAATACAACACAAGAACAGAAGAAAATCCTTTATTTTTCTTATTTGTGATGAATACGGTTAGTTGCATTACATTCGTTGCTTTAAACTGTATATTGAAGGGTGTCAAAGTGTGGAATTTCATGTATTAAATATGCGGAAATGGCAATCATGGCGTCTCAATTTATGGTTTCAATGCAACAAATTGAATGAAAATAACTTGCAGACGCCACCAATTTGAAATACATGTTATTCTATGTTTACACCCTAACTCCACACCCCACCCAAATGACGATATATCGTGATACCGCGGTATTTTAATGAGATACCGATATCGTCATGCCTTGAGCAATATCGCCCAACCCCAGGATAGCCCAGATATATTAATTCTACATCAGGCCAGTTCAGATATTTTATATTAGGTCAACATTATATATATATATATATATATATATATATATATATATATATATATATATATATATATATATATATATATAATATATATATATGCCATATCTATATATTTTCTCTATTAAACGTGTACCAATTACATGTTAATTTGATGCAATGATGCATTATTACTCTATAATGCATGACTCATGCATATTTATAATGTGCGTTACTCTATAATGCAGAAGTCTTGCATATGACAGCATATTTATAATATGTATTTAGCAAAGACTGCATAAATCGTGCAGATGTATTTCTTGCGCTTACCACTTTATAATGCGCAAAGTAATTGACGCGTTAGTCATAACGCAAAAGCATGTTTCTTTCTTCTGCTGTATTATCCGTTCCGTTTTAGCTTCACTCAGATATATTTATTGTGATAGGGATAGTGGTCTTCCGGATTTCCTAAATTTGTGGATTCAGATCAGTTCAATTCTTATCATAAATGTTAAGATTAAAAATGTTCACTAAGATTAAAAATATATGCAATATTCATAGGTTTTCCTCGAATTTCACATATGTTAATTTCAGATAACACTTCCACTAAATTCATGTGAGATTATTTTTATTACTTCTTTATCAATTCGGCAATTCTGTCAGTTTTCTGCTGTGGTGGAAAACCACTGTCCTTAATTTAAATTAAGGATGCTATGCTATTTTAAAATCTGTAACGATGGCCCTCGTCCAGCAGCTGTTGATCTATCCATCTGTCTTATGCCGTTATGTGTGGACAGATGGACATCTATCATGGTAAAAAACTTTGGCGTTTTCTTTGTATTTTTTGAATTATTTTTTAAAAATATTCTAATCCTTCCTTTAGCAGTTGAGCGTCAATGCCTGTGTGTTTTTTATGGTGTGTAAATTTTTTAAGATTTGAGATTTTTAGATAAAATTTTTAATTACATAACCATGTTTTTATAAACGGGGGAGTGTGGTGCTGGCGGTATCCCGCAATCCCGGAGTTCGCGGCTGCCGGGCTATCTGATTCCCGCCATTTCTACGGACGCCTGGCAGTCGTACCTTGGAACTTGAAACGCGAGCACCGGCCGCTGGTTCCACGGGCCGATTCAAGACCTGTTGGGTGAGTAACCTTTTATATGTAGCTAAGTTACTACAATACCTTTAATCAGAGTACCTCGATAACGTATCCGAGCTTAGGCCCTGATACAAGCGATAGCTTCAACTTCAAGGCTGCAGGCAGGGAGGGTTTCAAACGACCCGCCACGGCCATGCCCATTGATTGATTGAATGAGCACAAATTGACTGTAAATATGTATATGCAAATTTGAAATCGACCCGTATATACAACATTTTGAGAAAGCCTCCCGTCACATGCCACCAACGCATTGAATCATATCCTGAAGAGGGCATATCATTTAGCATAGAAAAAATGGTTACCACGAAAATAGAACATTTGATCTTTGATACGTGCTCCTCAGTATCTAATGAATTGTTATTGCATTTTTGGTAATAAGAGAGCGTATACTTTCTAATATTTACCAGCATTTCTGTTGACAAACCCATTTTGATATACTTTGATCAAAATCACAAACTTCTGAAGAGACCGCTTCGGGTCAAAATCTCAGGTGACAGGGACGTTCAACAACGCGTTCAAACGTGCAGCGTTTACGGAGCGTGCGCAAAAGAAATCTAATGGGGGCTTGTTAAGTGATGACGTATTTCCGGGTTCCGCTCCATTGTTAAATAGAATCAGAATCAGAATCAGAATCATTTATTAGCACAAAATCTCACACATAGAGATATAGCCAAAACAGTACAAAACAATACGAAAACATTACAATTGAAACAGATATACACAAAATAATGTTTGTGTTTGTTTGTGTTTAACAACAAATAATGACGTCACAAACACGCACTTATGATGTAATAAAGACAAAATAAACAATCAATAATTAGGTGACCAGCTTTTCAAAATTGTATGTTGTGCAAATGTTAATGTTTTCAACGAGTTTACTTGGTTTCCTGTGATTATTGTTGTGTATTTGTGTTATTTTGTGACATTCTTTACATGCCTCCTCAAAATACATCGAGACAGTTTTAACAGAATAGCAAATGATGCATAAATTCACAATTGTATTTTATATCCGGGAACTGTGTTTACACGGTTACTAACAACAACAGTGATAAATAAACACACCCATTCACACATTAATTTAGCATATCGGCCGTGACAAACAAACACACACATTAATCTATTATAACCGAAATAACCAACACCCAAAAAAAATAAAATAAAATATAACACCTAAATAAAAATAACAATAAATTAAACACTTAAAGCTGAATGTCATCTAAAATCAAACTGCATGTTGCTTACATACTGAACTAAATTATCATATTAAACTGCACTTGTCTGTCCAATCTCTGTGACTGACAAAAAAATTCTCTCTTGTTGCGTTCTGTCTTTCTTCCGGCTCTCCCCTGTCAATCCCTTTCATTGAGTGGCTGCAAGGCAAAGACAATAACGCTACTATTTCCTAACAAATCTTCTGCTTTCTTTGTGGTGTCTTTGCACGTTTAGTATTCTGTTTAGCTGAAGGTATGCCCACCAATTATATTTAAAATCGGTGACTCTAGGCCTACACCGTCACTAGTCAAAGCATGGAGTTCTGTTATGACTGTGGGTCTAGACACCCTTTCATGACAAACCACCAATGCGCTGACATGTTATGTGATTCTTGCAACAACATAAGATTCCAATCCACACCTGTTGCAACTAGCAAACCAACAATTCAGAAATGTCAAGTAGATGGCATTCTGCCGTCCTCACCTAAGGATGCATTGCCTCCAACTGGATCTAACTCAGATCATGATGGCGTCATCCCTGAGAAAAATGAAACAACCCCCCAAAACATGACCATGTCAAACTAAATGACACCACTCAGTGCCTCTGCGCACTAGCAATGGCCAAAATGTAAACGCTGATGGCATCGACACTGATCCCGGTCCCATTGAAGCAAATGAAACAACAGAAATTGTATGTAGTTGTGGAAACACCAACAATGCATACATGATCAAATGTTACGCCTGTAAAAAGTGGACTCATTACACATTCACCAAACTTCCACCATTTATGCTCTCTGCACTCACATCATCGAAAAGAAAGTTCACATGCAGCAGGTGCACTCCAGTCTCTGATCATATATCAGACTTCCTTGCATGGCATTGTAGCTCGCGGGGGTATGTGCTGGTCCATTCTGCTGCTCCACTCCATTGCACCGCATGTACAGGATTAAATTCAATTTATAACAATGATGGGTGGGGTGGGTGGGTTGTGTTAGGGTCGGGGCTAGTGGGTTGTGGTGTGGGGAGAATTCATGTTAAAAAGCCTTTCAAAAGTGACTTTCGCATTTTCCCATAGTTATAATTTTGAGGCAGACCCTAGAGTTACACCAATGGCTGACGCACCTGGCTAATGACGCATTCCAAATTAAAGGATTGTAAGAAAAATTGATAACGTTGTTATGCCGCCCTGGTCTGAGCAGACTATATGTTTGTTATTCATATGGTTGGTGGATGGTGTGGGGATGGGTGGGTTGTGGTGTGTGTGGGTTGTGGGGGTGGTTGGTGTAGGTGGGGTTTGGGTGTGTGTGTGTGTGTCATTAGCGAATAGAGAAACGTGTAGCTCTCCTAGCCCAGCTGTTGCCAATATTGCCTTGGACGATTGCTAAGTTCGCCTACTCAAGTCATTATGCATTAAACATTTGGAGTGTACGGACGTGAAAGTGACGCTGGAGTTTTACTTCAATCTTGTCGAAACTGTGTTAGCTATAATTCCAATTTTTAAGATCGGTAATATATGTGCCTAGCGATTTCTAGAAAACTCGCCGGGTAAGCTGTTGAATATTTTGAAAGTAAATTGACTGGGCGATTTTACTGCTTATTGCTGCAACACCACACAGTCAATTTAGTTACAAATTATTCTACATATTGTTTATTAAATAGTAAAGACATACAATTCGTGTAACTATTAAGCGATTATGATGGAATATCCAATTGCTCTCAGAGTGCTAATGGATCTTTCCATTTTTAGCCATGCCCCTCCCAGTTCTAGCTAAACTCTGCCCACACCTCGATTGTGTTGCATTTGCGGACCGAGGGAAGACCAGCCACATACTTTTAACCATGAAATGACTTGCTAGATAACCTAACCCATCATTGCATTCCAGCAGATGCTCACCATAACAGAATCGAAATATGTATATACAAATCTGAATGCAAAAATGTGTAAATATAAGAGGAATATGTTACAGTTTAAAATAATCTTAACGAAACCTTATCACAAATTTACTAGCTGTTATTTGTTATGCATTATGCATCACGTTAGATGTTTCGTCATAGTGTGGGCGTTTTAACCATGCCCCGCCAATCTCTAGCTAAGCTCCACCCACACCTCGATCGGGTTGGGATCGTTTGTTCTCTGAACTCCTTGGCTAGCGATTTCCAGAAAACTCTCCGGGTAAGCTGTTGAATATTTTGACAGTAAATTGACCAGGCGATGTTACTGCTTATGGCGGCAACAACGTCCAGTCAATTTACTTTCAAAGTATTTTGCATAATGTTTATTAAATAATAAAGACATACAATTCGTACAACTTGACGGTCTATTAAGCGATTATAAGAGAATAACTGATTGCACGCAGCTCGCTAATAGCTTTCCATTTTAGCTATGCCCCCCCCCCCCCTCCCAGCTCTAACTAAGCTCCACCCACACCTCGATCGGGTTGGGATCGATCGATCTCTAAACTCCCTGACTAGCGATTTCCAGAAAATTATAAGTGTAAGTTGTTGAATATTTTGAAACTAATTTGACTGGACAATGTTACTGCTTATGGCATCAACAATGCCCCAGTCAATTTAGTTTCAAAATATTCTACACAATGTTTATTAAGTATTAAAGATATACAATTCATACAACTTGACAGTCTATTAAGCGATTATAACTGCAAAGCCAATTGTCCGCAGCTCGCTAATAGACGTTCCATTTTTAGCTATAGCCCCGCCCATCCCTAGCTAAACTCCACTCACACCTCCATCATGGTGAGATCAATCGATCTCTGAACGACCTAACTAGCGATTTCCAGAAAACTATACGTGTAAGCTATTGAATATTTTGAAACTAATTTGATGGGTTGATCATTGATGTTGGTCAAAACAGATTTTTTTTTTGGTCTGATGGAAGCACGATAAGATATGTGTCTTATAACGCAGTTTTCCATGCCCATAAACATATAATACATTGAAAACTGAAAGAATCATCATCTATAACCCATCCAAACCCCGAGTCAACTTAGACTGAATTTCCCCCCCAAATATTGCGTGGCCTCTCGAGACCCGTTAAAAAGTAATAGGTTGTTGTTATTTCCTTGAAAATTGATTCACTGAACTATGTACGACTCTGATGATCGTTGCACATGATCGGAGTTGTTTTAAAGTTCGACTAGTTAATTTTAATCTGTCAGGGTAATAACTAACCGATTGTCCTTACGCTATACATCGACCCTTATACATTCTCATGGCTAAAAACGCTGAGGTTCAGAAATTAAATAATGACCAACCAGTTAGACTAATGGCGACATCTTCCACAATTGCCCCTACTCTATAGCTGACCATTTGGAATCTCCCATGATTGCACAAGTTCCCAGAGTCAGAAAAATATGTGTTGAGACATGTAGCCTGTCAATCATACTTACGCTATCTATTAACACGCATCACACGTCATTACGCTAATTACCCTTAAGCTCGCCTCATTGGTTACCTTGAGACCCATGATTTAATGAGGGGGCGGGGCTTCATCATCGAACGAGTTCCCAGGGAAAGACGTGTCCAGACATGTAACCTGGTCATCCAACATTACATAATACATTAACCCTTGAGCGTTTGGCATGGCTCCAACAGATCATCCTTAATTACACCCATTAACCCTCATCAATCAGCATTATGCCAATTACTCTTAAGCTCGCCTCATTGAATTCCTGGAGGCACGTGACTTAATGAGGGGACATGGCTTCATGATCAAACGAGTCCAGTCATGTAACCTGTCAATCATCCTTAATTACCCGGTCATTAACCCTTGTCAATCATTACGGTAATTACCATTAAGATCACCGCATCGGATGACAGGAGGCACGTGACTTAATGAAGGGTGGGGCTTATGGTCACCCTCTGCATCTAACATCCAATCAAAATGGCGGAGAGCTGGTCGTCTGTCTTCACACCTTTACACAAAGGCGGCAAAGATCAAAAGAAAAAAGTGATAATGATGCAAATTAGTTGGTTGCTATGCCACAGCAACTACTTTCAGCAGCCGACCAGCTTACTGCTCCTCTACTCCCTTATGGTTGGAAACATTAATGTACGGCACTTGTGCATTGATATTGGCTTCTACAGTCATATTTGAGCCGGACCGAGAGGAGCTTCTCTGGGCCACTGCACCATACCTCCGCACCCACACACACCCATGGCTATGCTGGAGCCAGATCCAGAATACATGATAGCTTCACAATGTATTAGTCCACGCATACTAGTTTCAACCATCAGTAAATATCAGATACGTTTCCGGGTATTCAATGGCACATCCGGTGCTATTACACTCACCCATGGCATTCACTGTGCCCACTTGGAACCTACCCGAACATTTATAGAACCTTTACTTACGTGCCACCATGAGCTTAAGCAAAGAAAACAAGCATGGTGTACGCTGTTTACTATACAAATACCGGGAAAGTTTCTCATCAGGCAATCTAGACCTGAGAGAAATGCACCTAGTACGCCGTTCCATCCACACTGGACACAACCGCCCAGTCCGTCAACCTGTCCGAAATATCCCAGTACACAAATAAGCAGAAGCACACCAACAAGTAACAGACATGTTAAGAACAGGCGTAATTGAACCCTCTGCCTCTCCATCGGACAGCCCCATAGTCCTCGCAGGTAAAAAGAACGGGTCATTGCGATTTTGCATTTGATTATCATCGCCTAAACGACCTCAGTACCAAGGATGTATATCCGTCAGGGTTGGGGTAATTGGAATTGGGAATTGGAATTGGTGGTAATTTAATTCCTTTCGTCACGAATGGATAGGGAATTGGGTAATTGGGTAAGTTTCGAGGAATTGGAATCAATTATTTTACAATTCCTTTACCAATTACTTTAGTTTATTTTTACATACTCTTAGATTTAACTGTGACAATAGTATTCATCTATTTAACTTATTTGGTTCCCTTTGATCTTTATAATCCACAGCATGTTCTGTTGACTATTTTGAAACTGGTTTGACTGGGAGCTGTTGCTGCCAATTGCAGCAACACGCTCAAGTCAAATTAGTTTCAAAATATTAGTTTTAAAATATTCAGTGTTCGGCCTTCATGTATAGTTCTCTTCACAGAATGGTTAAGTAAAGAGTTTTACTTTTGAAATGAAAAAACCTTACTTTCCTTTAAACTATTGTTGTCTATTGAAGGCATTTCTTAGTTTAAAATCGTAAATGCCAGATATATTATATATATATATATTATTATTATTATTATTATTATTATTATTATTATTATTATTATTATTATTATTATTATTATTATTATTATTATTATTATTATTATTCTTAGTTTCATAAATACGTGTTTTATGGTTTGCGATACATATAGTAGTAGTAGTAGTAGTAGTAGTAGTAGTAGTAGTAGTAGTAGTAGTAGTAGTAGTAGTAGTAGTAGTAGTAGTAGTAGCAGCAGCAGCAGCAGCAGCAGCAGCAGAAGCAGCAGCAGAAGTAGCAGCAGCAGAAGCAGCAGCAGCAGCAGCAGCAGCAGCAGCAGCAGCAATATTTCAAAACAAGAAAAGAAGCGTGTTATATAGATAGTAGAACAAAATTTCAGTTGAATACTATAAACATATTTGTACCGAGAGACATCGCTGTCTTAGACAGCAATGTCTTCGGATCCAATTATGCACGAAAATAAAACATCATTTTTTACCTTGTTTTGTAGATGAGTCAGGCCACTTTTGAGCTGCGCTGCATGAATTAGATAGTACTAGTATGTGTTAATCAAGTAGTTTTTTTTTATTGTTTTCTTGCATAATTTTGTTGATAGAATTTTCTCATGTTTTCTGTTTTGTTTTGTTCCCCAACTTAGGGCCTGTGAATGATACTCGGTGTTTTCTGTCCGTGTGTATTGTTCATGTAGTTTCTGTCTGCTTCTAATGTTATGTTGGTGAATGTAAATATTGTTTCTAAAGAAGGGGGCTATAGATTTCGGTAAAGTGTTGTGGTGGAAGTCTTTGACAATAGTTAACATTTATGATTTATGAAGTGAGGTGCGGGAGGAACAAGGTGTTGTACAGCACTATAGTGTAGGGTATGGCACCTTTTGTGTATATAATCACCATGCGTGTTCTCAAATCATTAATACGAGGCCCATTTCATTCAGCCTGGGATGAATCATAGCCAGGAGTCGTTCAGAAACACGAATCCGCCAAGGCAGCTACTCAATTTAACCTTTGGCGGTGAAAGCCAGTCAGTCAGTGGATTGGCTGAAACACTGACATGAGCATGGTGGCGAATTTCTGAAAATTTCTAGCAACGCTCGGACATTCAGAGTTTTTACCCGGCCATTCAGTATCTTCGTGATGATTTTCGCGCGATTTCTATTCGTGTAAAGTAAACACGAAGGATAAAACAAGTTTAGTTTTAAACCAAAATACACACTCGCTTAACTACCTTGAATAACGCACCACAAAACTTTCTAAAGGGAGACACTTTTTCACTAAGGACAGTTTCTGGTGCCTGAACCAATTGACAGATTTGAACAACATCAGCTGCATGTTGACAAACTCAAGTGGATGACAAGCACCTATCGAAATAAAGTTGTTAGTAGTCATGCCAAGATGTAGAGGACTGCGCTATTAACCGATGAAAAATTGAATTTTGTAGTCGCGGTATTGCCCTGATGCCAGTGTGTTTGACACTGCATAAAGAATGGGAAGCACTCCCTCAAATTGCTATGCCGAGTAGAGGAGGCATGGAGCCCCATTTATCACTAGGCCAAACAAGGGTGTCCACAGTAGGGGTAGCCTAGTGGACACAGTTCATACCCCTTAATGCTGGCTCCCGCAATCTCAATGCCTAATCATAATAATAATTGTTTTACATACCATAATTATATGGCAACATACATTGCCATTGCTATGATTGCAGATTGTTTTGAAAATGTATTTATCTAAATAGGCACTTTTGAGGTACTCCCCACCGGAAAGCATAGATTCTGGTATCTGAGAGTTGGGGTGAGTTTGGGGTGGCGGAGGGTGGGGTGAGGCGCGAGGGGTGGGGCGGGTGTGTGTGTGTGTGTGTGTGTGTGTGTGTGTGTGTGTGTGTGTGTGTGTGTGTGTGTGTGTGTGTGTGTGTGTGGGGGGGGGGGGGTGCATCCTTGTCGTAGATGATGGTGTGGTGTGGATGTGTGTCGATGGATGCCTCATGGGACAGATCTACTGTGCTTACAATGAAGAAAAGCAGAAATTGCATTTTTTGTTTCAAAGCATGACAGGACGTTGAAGGAAACGAGGGCTATAGATGTGTGTCAATGGAGGGATGGAGGGAGGGAGGGAGGGATACGATCTGCCACTCAAGTATATCACGTCTTAATCAATTATTTTACGTAGCTCCGTCACAAAAATCGAAAGTATGAATTATATGTAAATGATGACTATACAATTTAATATACATTTTGTTCAATATTGTCAGTGGCTTTTTTAACGTGCAGTTCTACACAGTATGTGCAATTCTAGGAAAATGTGCAGATCTAAGACAGCTATAGGCAGCAACACCACCCGCTCAAATTGGTTTCAAAATATTCAATAGCTTACCTGTATATATTTCTGGAAATTGAGATTCAGAGTACAGCGGTCGATCGGTCCCAACACGGGCAACACGTGGGTGGAGCTCGGCTAGCGACTGGCGGGGCATGGCTAAAACCGGATTCAGCCATTATTATGATCCATGCCCACCTGACATGTATTACGAGATATGTCTCTTGGCACACGTGTCCACAACTGTGTCCTTTATAATATGTGAGCTGTGGTAACCAACTTCTGACTCCATGGCCAGCATAAGGAGTCTATAAGTACCGATTCACCATTTTCCCAGCAAATCAAAAATCAAATAATTAATTAGTTCAGAAAATCCAAAATTCAGGGTTCCAACCACGTTATCAAAACAGAATTCCCTGAGTTTTCCCTGATATTTCCCTGAGAAATTTCCAAAATTCCAAAATAATTTCTCTTTAATGAGGTTGCTGGTAAGTCAAGAGGTAGTTACAACAAAGCAACTAAGATGCTGATATTATAACCAACAGAGCGCTAGCCTGTGCGTACACACATTTATATTTATTTCCGTTTTCAGTCAATAGACAGAACTTGGACACATGACACAAGACTCACATACGGCAAACTGGCAAAGTGCGAAACCTTCCCTTCTAGGTCACCGTCAAATTCCATGAGGTTTCCCGACTAGAAACTGGAAACTCATTTTCATGGTTTTCTCTCATTTCTTTGTCCCCACAATGTACATCATTATTCCATCAAGATGGAACAACGTCCACATCCACGCATCTGCCAATTATGTGAAAAAATGACAGAGGCGACGAATTTTATTTCATGCTACTTTGTTACTTTTTTCAAATCAGAAAGACTAAAACATCTGCAAAAATTATTTTGCAATAAACCAAATTATTATAAGTTACACAACTTAAGCTGGTTTTCCATGCAAGCGGTTTGAGCCGGCCGGCTAGCCGCCTAGCGGCTAGCCGGCCGGCTGGTTCTATTTCCATGCACGCGATTTTCAAACAACTGCCGCCTAGCGGTTCTGTCGAATGTTAGCGTATTTTCATGATTTTTTCATGCATAGGCCTATTACAAGTTTATATCTATGTATTAATTGTTTGCTTCTCTAATTAAATTGCATTTAATGTTGTATTTGAATTGTGCTTTGGTCATTGGCAGCAACAGTACGCAGTAAAATTAGTTTCAAAATATGCAACAGTTCGCATACAGTGTTTCCATTAGGGGACCTTTTGAGGGTATATACCCCAAAATGCAGCTTGGGACCCTCAAAGCTAGTGGTAGGCATCCCATGGGACCCTTGTAAATCTTGTATCAAAGTACATTTTATGATGCATAGGGCCTATTACCTTCTGTTGAATATTAGGCAGCAATGGATTCCAGTCATATTAATTTCAAAATATTCAACAGTTCTCTTGTTTGGAATTGAATTTTGAGTTTTAGATTTTAGTGTGGGACCCCTAGATTTCAGCCTGGGACATGCAAATTTAAATGTAGTGGGACCCTGAGACCCCAAAATCCAGGTACGGTACACTGCTTAGGCCTACATGTATATTTTTCTTGAAATTGCGGTTCAGGAAATACAGGAAAAGCTTCCAGATTCATCTATTTGGGTGGTATTGTGGGGGTTGTGAGAAGCCGTAAGCTGTAACAATCGTGTTTTCAGTATTTAGAAATATATTAAATATTTTATTTAATGAGAAAATTCTAGCCCCATCAGAAGACACGCAATTTACCACGCACGCACGCACGTACGCACGCACCACCACACACCATAAAACCCACCCACCCCGCTCCCCACATCACTTCGTCCCAGTGTGTGTGTGTGTGTGTGTGTGTGTGTGTGTGTGTGTGTGTGTGTGTGTGTGTGTGTGTGTGTGTGTGTGTGTGTGTGTGTGTGTGTGTGTGTGTGTGTGTGTGTGTGTGTGTGTGTGTGTGTGTGTGTGTGTGTGTGTGTGTGTGTGTGTGTGTGTGTGTGTGTGTGTGTGTGTGTGTGTGTGTGTGTGTGTGTGTGTGTGTGTGTGTGTGTGTGTGTGTGTGTGTGTGTGTGTGTGTGTGTGTGTGTGTGTGTGTGTGTGTGTGTGTGTGTGTGTGTGTGTGTGTGTGTGTGTGTGTGTGTGTGTGTGTGTGTGTGTGTGTGTGTGTGTGTGTGTGTGTGTGTGTGTGTGTGTGTGTGTGTGTGTGTGTGTGTGTGTGTGTGTGTGTGTGTGTGTGTGTGTGTGTGTGTGTGTGTGTGTGTGTGTGTGTGTGTGTGTGTGTGTGTGTGTGTGTGTGTGTGTGTGTGTGTGTGTGTGTGTGTGTGTGTGTGTGTGTGTGTGTGTGTGTGTGTGTGTGTGTGTGTGTGTGTGTGTGTGTGTGTGTGTGTGTGTGTGTGTGTGTGTGTGTGTGTGTGTGTGTGTGTGTGTGTGTGTGTGTGTGTGTGTGTGTGTGTGTGTGTGTGTGTGTGTGTGTGTGTGTGTGTGTGTGTGTGTGTGTGTGTGTGTGTGTGTGTGTGTGTGTGTGTGTGTGTGTGTGTGTGTGTGTGTGTGTGTGTGTGTGTGTGTGTGTGTGTGTGTGTGTGTGTGTGTGTGTGTGTGTGTGTGTGTGTGTGTGTGTGTGTGTGTGTGTGTGTGTGTGTGTGTGTGTGTGTGTGTGTGTGTGTGTGTGTGTGTGTGTGTGTGTGTGTGTGTGTGTGTGTGTGTGTGTGTGTGTGTGTGTGTGTGTGTGTGTGTGTGTGTGTGTGTGTGTGTGTGTGTGTGTGTGTGTGTGTGTGTGTGTGTGTGTGTGTGTGTGTGTGTGTGTGTGTGTGTGTGTGTGTGTGTGTGTGTGTGTGTGTGTGTGTGTGTGTGTGTGTGTGTGTGTGTGTGTGTGTGTGGGGGGGGGGGGGCGGTTTCTGCATGTGTGCTCTATAAAAGAATTGGTTGATATGGAATTTGGTAGCACACAACCAATAGTTGCAATTAGAGTTTTATATTACCTGTCATTCCTTGTACGTTGAGTTTTTTTAGAAATCTTCTTCCAGCAATTCCCGAGCCAAATAATATCTTTATATGACGGAAGGCCTTGATCATATATACCAGGATTCTCTCGAACTAATTCAATCAACAATTCCATCTGTGTGTCGGTAAGTTTTGGTTCAGACATAGTTTTTTCTATCATTAAGCAATAACTAGCCTACAGCAATGATTGAATATGTGGCTGGCAGTGTACCAACGTGTATGCCACTATGTAATTACTCAATTGACTTAATTACCTGCCTGTTACATTTTGCACGTGCAAAGCATACTTGAAGCAAGACCGCGTGCATGAGGAATTTCTGTTTAGATGTCCAGAAACATGCATCAGCAGAGCAAAGCGACATTAAAAGTAGGGGGTATTCCAAGAATGACGTAATTTTATGGATTTCCCTACCGGTTGAGCCGCTAGCGGTTTGAGAAAAATCGAGCAGTGATCAATTTTCTTAGCCGGCCGGCTCGAGCCGTCCGGCTCAACCGGCTACATGGAAATGGTATCATTGGAAAACAACTGAATCGATTTTAAATCGCCTACCGGCTAGCCGGCTGCCGGCTAGCCGCCGGCTAGAACCGCTCTCATGGAAAAGCACACTAACTATTTTCCGGCACAGTAGAGCCTTGCATAAATTCGCCAGTATGCATACCGGTAACGACGCTACTGACAAAGAGGACGACTGCTACAATGACAACGACCATACAATAATAGGACAATGGGGAAAAACTACTTCAATAATGATAATGATAATGACGCATTAAGGCGACGACGATGACAACGACGCAGACAACAACAACAACAATAACAACAACAACAACAATAACGACGACGACGACCACGACAACTTCAGACTCTCTCTCTCTCTCTCTCTCTCTCTCTCTCTCTCTCTCTCTCTCTCTCTCTCTCTCTCTCTCTCTCTCTCGGTAGTATGAATACTGTATATTGCGGATCACTAAGATTGGAGGGAACTCAGAAAATCGTAAATATGTCTAGATAGTCACTGAAAATAGCGGCGATAGCGTGCCGCGAACTGGTCTACAAATCAAGGATAAACTTGATTTGGGTGGTGCCGCCATCTCAAACTTTAGGCGATAAACAACATCCTTATTTTGCTTTCTAAATAAAATAATTATAGTAAATATCTTCATGGCAACTATTTGGGACGGGGTGGGGCAAGCGGGGCGGGGGTGGGGTTGGATGGCAAAGTATTTACGGAGGAAATCTGCCCCCTGCCGACCCCCACCCCGTGGACATGTCACTGGTATGAATGCTGATAGCTTTGCTTCTATTAAACTGAGCGGAGAATGCTGGTTGATTATTTATTAATTGCATCACACTGGCAAGTTATGTATTCAGTTCCAAATACACTACTGGCACTGTATGCCAAGTGTATGGCCAAGACCCCGCTATTAATAACCGTATACCATATTATTACTGCCTAGACATGATCATTTTCTGAACAATTCTCTATACGTCTACATTAATTTTGCCGCGACCGCCTAGTTCGCCCGAAGAACAGATAGTGGCATGAGTTTTCATACCTCGATCACATGCCTGACTTCTGGTCGAACCCGGATCTTTTGGAATCTCGTAGCAGAGATGAGTGCATAACGGGTCTAGCCACCGCACTAATGCGCCACTATTACAGAGATGGATTCATGAAAATTACAGAGTAGTGGAGAGATATAATGCATAATTAGACTGGAGTTTATAGCAGAGGTGGGTGATAATGGTACCTTTTAAGCAACCATTGTCGCGTGATCGAGTGTCTTGTATATTAGATCAGCAGTTCAACTGAAATTTCCACATTTGAAACTGACGTGTCTCCTCTCCATGGACGTGTGGGCAAGCATCCCTCTACTGCATCGTATAGCACACCTTACGTGCCTGATCAATGTCATCATTCAAATTTATTTTAGGTCATTGCGTTATGTATGGTTAGATTATCGCGCACCTGGGTTTATCATACTGTCCTGCGATGTGTGGCTCGGCGGTGTGAGATAAAAAGAGCCGGGCTTATTATCGACTGGTGGTACATAAATAAGTTGTATAATCAGAAATTAAATTTTAGCTAGGCTAGGTTAGTTCTAATTTAAGTCGACTGGCAGCCCATAGTGGATGCGTGTGTTTAACTCTCTAGCGCCCTAGGGGTAATATGTGACCCTCACATAATTAATAATTAGTAAAAATTAAAATTATATCAAAAAATCTGAAAACACAACCACTATAGCCCAGCCAATAAGACCCAATAACTCATTTAGAGCAATGCCTACGTCTTTCGCATTGTTGTCTTGCATTAGTCCAACATGCTCGCCCCTCCCCCACCAATACAAAAACACGATGCTTTTCGGGGCTCTCATGGGCCACCTCAAAAATATGTTTCAAGTTAGATAAGACATATATATCATCGATATATCTTTCAGTGGAAGAGCATAGAATATGAACGTGTAGTTTAGATAGCATTGCTGAGTCATGCTCAGAGCTGCGCGATATACTGATCTCATATCGTAAATCGGTTCAATATGGTGACGGTTTGCAAACGGCCATAATCATGTTCAAACCGAAAACCCTAGTTTAATTAAATTTTCAGTTTAGCCGGTATTGATTAATTTTTTAAAAATTACAAATATTGCTGCTTAGTCAGCCTCTGTGATGGTCTTGAGAACTGTCAATTTACAGACAGATAAAGAACTCTCTTTTCACAATTTACCACTGGAATGACTGCTCGAGGACGAAACCAGACACTCTAGCCGTAAATAAAAAAATAAAAAATAATCTTCCTTTCTCTGCAAATTCCATAATCTTCCTTTCTCTGCAAATTCCATGTTAAAATTATAATTTTATTTACCAAATTTGGCGCTTAAAGGGTTAAAACACAGACCCATTTAAACAGATAAAGTCAACATTTCCGTTATTTTTTATTCCCACTAAATTGCTTATGACGAGTTGCACTATGTCTGTATCCTTTCCGATATTTTATGTGACTGCAAGATGCTGCTGTTGTTTGTAGCACCACACCCCAGTTAAATTAGTTTCGAAATATTTACCATACACGATAATATTTATAAAATTGTAAATGATGACTTTCTATTGGTTTTTCGTATTCAGTGATAACGTCATATAATTGGGTATAAAATGATTTCTCTGCTTAATTTGTGTACGTATGATTGACGCATGTTTGGCGAGCAATGGATGAATCTCATGCTGTGTGAATGATTCATTAATAACAATTCCGTAAAAACACACGATTACCGAAATTACCTTCTGCTAATTTAAACAACTATTCCACACGCGAGGTCCAAGTGACTTTTAAATTGTCACAATTCAGATACAAAATAAACATGTTTATTCGCGCTGCATTTCTGAGCGAGGGAGTTATATACACATCTAAACATGAGGTTGGTTACTTAGTGTTGTTGTGATAAGTCTGTAAAGCTAATAAGTTAATAACCATGTTGTCCAGTGGTGTCACTTTGCGCTATATAATGGTAATAGTCTTAATTCAATAGGCGTATGGGCTAATCACGCCCACACCTTTTGTAACTGGACAAAATTATATGTTAATATGAGAATAATTGATTGAAAGTCTTGTCCGTGACACAAATAATTTTCAACCAGCAGTCTAAAAATAATAGCAAATTATTTATCTGATTAACAAAAATCAGCGTATATTCGTTGCTCGACGTGTGGTCATAAAACAAACGATACATCTCGCGCATTAGAATTAATCGATTGTAAATGGAAAACAAATTATGGTTAGTCGGCAAGAAGCTAGACGTTACCAATTACTGGCGTAATCAGAAATGAATGTTATATACCTTATTCCTGATGCTTATAAAGTAAGTCGTTAGTGTGTATTTTGGGTCAAAATTCCAGACCAAACACGTATACTTGCTACATGTTTATCGGGAAAAAATATTACATACAATAATTGTACCCACTCATCCTTAGCTCCACCCACCCCATAAAACCGATATACGGTTCAACCCGGTTTGAAAATTGACATCGTCAGCGGTTTGCCATTATGCCATACCGCGCAGACTTAGACCCATGCAGCAAATCCATTTTCTGTGGATCGTCCGTGACCCACTGGGGTTAGAGTATATTTTCTTGCGCTATTTGTGACCGTCTAGGTCAAATAGGGAACATTTCTATAGGTCATAGATGCAACATGGTGGCATTACTCATATTGTTCAAATGAACCAAGCTACAGTGGTAGTGACGGTGGTGCCAGCAGCAGCAGCGGCGGCGGCGGCGGCGGGAGTATTAGTCGTGGTGGCAGTGGTCGTCGTGGAACTGGTACTAGTGGCAGTGGTGGTGGTGGTGGTGGTGGTGGTGGTGGTGGTGGTGGTAGTTGTAGCCGTAGTGATGGTTGTGGCAGTGGTGGTGGCGGCGGCGGTGGTATTAATTATAGTAGTGGTAGTAGAAGCTATAGACTCGTCTCAACTTTGCAACATTTTGGCATTACTCATATTATTCAAATGTAACGGCATTAACAATATCGACTTGGAAAAGAATATTACAATATGTAACGCCGTATGCCAATACATAGTCAATACCAACCGCTTTAAGTAACTTCCTATTTGTTAAATTCGCAACTATAAGAGCGAAATGCAAACAGCCCAACATATACAAGCATGGTGAACGCAGCATTAAGAGCTCCTCACGTTACCTTTCTCACTCTTGTCAAATTCTTAGTTTATACCCTGTTTCTCATATTCTCCTCTCCTATCTTTTTGTCTCTCTTTCCCTAACTCTCCCCCACCCCACACACATACGCACTCCATCCCAAACTCTCTCCCCCTCGCTCTCTCTCCCCCGCTCTCTCCTTCTCTCTCTCTCTCCCGCTCTCCCCTCTCTCTCCCACTCTCTCTCTCTCTCGCGCTCTCTCTCCCTCCCTCCCTCCCTCTCTCTCTCTCTCTCTCTCTCTCTCTCTCTCTCTCTCTCTCTCTCTCTCTCTCTCTCGCATTATGCACACACGCACGCCAATGCGTACGCACACACGCACATATTCACGTACACATACATAAGCGTGCGAAATACCTAGACAATTGCAATCATTATCAATTAACTAGTTATACATACGTTACTATTTAACTATGTTTTATTATACCCCATCTTAATGTATTTATTAATGTATTGTATTCCCCTGTTTAAGACTATATGCTCGGCCTCAACGTGGCGCAGGGGTGTAACCCACTGGGTGTCAATTTGGAGGGGCTAACCAGAGCATTATGCACAACGCTAATGAAATAACACTTGGAGATCGAATCAACCGAAATGGTGCGTGCCCTGTGAGGATCCGCCAGGCAGGTGAAGCGTCGGGCTCCACGCCTCGAAGGAGGCCACCCTCAGCTACTGGAGGTCCCATCAACTCGTCAAGTGGAGCCAGGGGACGAGGATGGAGAGCTACTGGCCAATCGAAAGAGAAGACCAAACCCAAGAAGAACCCCAGTATCAACATCATGCACTGGACGCAGAAGGGGTTACCAACAAGAAATCAGAGCTCGAACAGTTCCTGTACGAAAACAACATTGATATCTGCTGCATCCAAGAGACACACCTGCAAGAAGGAAAACCATTTAAGATCAGAGGTTACCAGATTTTCTGGTGTGATCGAAGAGGAAGAAAGAAAGGCGGGGTGATCACCTTGGTCCGAAACAGCGTGAACGCCAGCCAGATCACACCTTTATGGAAGAGGCAGAATATATCAAGATCAAGGTAACAACCAGCAACTCTGTGATTGACATTGTCAATTATTACTGCCCTAATGACAAAAATCTCTCACTTGACACAATCCAGGTCCCGGACTGCCACTTCCTCATTGCGGGAGACTTTAATAGCCAGTCCCAGAGCTGGGGATACAGAACACTTGATAAACGAGGAGAAGACATTGAAGCATGGCAAGATGAAAAGCATCTTTTACTTGTCAACGATCCCACAGATCAGCCTACCTTCTACTCGCGCCGGTGGCACTCGACAACAACGCCGGACTTGGCATTTTGTACAGAAGACATTCACAGAAACCTCAGTAGAGTGGTCGGATCGCAGTTAGGAGGAAGCGACCACCGCCCAGTCTTCCTCTCTCTTTCTGGAAGTATTTCGACAAGTACACCTCAACATCCAAGGTGGAACTACAAAAAGGCAAATTGGAGTCTGTTCTGCATTCGTTCCAGTGAGCTTACCCAAAATATAGCAGTAGAAGGAAGAAACATTAACAATGTGGTCAAGGAATTTAATTCAAGTATCCTCAAGGCTGCCAACGAAGCGATTCCTCGAGGGTTCAGGAAAAACTACCGCCCCTACTGGACAACAGAACTGCAAGCAGCACATGATAAACTAGACAAGGCCAGAGAAGATGCAGAGCGTAATCCCTGTCATGAAAACCACTTCACGCTACAACAAACTAAAGCCAGGTATGTAAAGACCAAGGTGGAGGCCAAAAGAAGAAGCTGGAGGGAAAAGACGGCAGGGTTTAATTTAGAGAGAGACACCACAAAGCTATGGAGACTGACTAAAGCACTGAATGATGAGGGTGTCGGGGGAGAGAAGATTACTCTTGAAGAATATGGACAAACACTGACAGGAAAGATGGCTGCAGATGCCTTTGCAAAGGAATATGCAAAAGAAAGCAACATTTCTATACAACGAATGCATAAAAAAGAGGTTAGAAAAGAGCAAAACGAAAGAACAGACACCAATACTCACGATGCAATGAAAGTTGACATTAGTTTAGCAGAACTGAAGAAGGCTGTCCGCCATTTGAAGAAGAAGCCAGATGGCATTACGAATGAAATGATCCAACACCTTGGTAATACATCTTTAATCTCAGTTGGACCAATGGAGAGGTTCCTCAGTGCTGGAAAGAAGCCAGAATGACTCCTATTCTGAAAAAATGGAAGAACAAGACGAAAGTGCTGAGCTACCGTCCTATCAGTCTTACAAGCTGCATATGCAAGACCATGGAGTGCATCATCAACCAGCGGTTGCAGTGGCACCTGGAGTCGGAGAACATTATAGTTTCAGAGCAGGCCAGCTTCAGAAGATACAGGAACACAGATCAAACAACACATCTTGCACAGGTCATAGAGGACACTTTTCAAGCCAAGAAGGTGATGCTCGCTGCCTTTATCGATCTGCAGAAGGCATTTGACAAGGTGTGGAAGGATGGCCTCCTCGTGAAGCTCCGGCGCACAGGCATCGGTGGCAACATGTTCCGATGGACCAAGTCATACCTACACAATCGCAGAGCTAGGGTGCTGGTGGATGGACAATCTGCACAGAATGTCTTGCTGAGACAAGGGGTGCCACAAGGCGGAGTATTATCACCAACTCTGTTCATACTCTTCATTAATGACATTGTATCAGAGCTTCCCAATGGGATCATCTTGGGTCAATCGCTGGTGTATTACTATCAACAAAGAAAAATCATCAGCCATGCTATTCTCACTGTCCACGAAAACCAAGGTTGGCAATCTGACACTGGGCGGTACTCCACTCGAGTACGAGGACCAGCAGACATACCTGGGAGTCACCTATGGCAGAAGATTAACATGGAAGGAGCACATCCAGAACGCAGAGGCAAAAGCCAGAAGAAAGCTAAACATCATGAGGAAGCTGGCAGGAACAAAGTGGGGGTGCCAATGAAAGGATCCTCAAGACCATCTACCTAGGTGCCGTACGACCACACCTTGAGTATGGATCCAGCTCATGGATGACAGCAGCTAAATCTCATCAACAGAACCTCGACAGAGTACAAAACCAGGCACTGCGCATCATCACTGGTGGAATGAGATCAACACCAATAGTAAAAATGGAGCAGACAGCAGGCATTCCCCCCACTTAGCAAAGGAAGGGAATGCAAAGCACTGATCCAAGCTGCAAAGTTCAAATCGTTCAACAACCACCCGATGAAGATCAGGCAAGCACAGCTGTCATCAGGAATACTTAAAAGATCACGTCTTGTGAAAGAGACAAAAGCACTTCAAAGGAAACACCAAGAAATGTTGCCAGCACAAATAGAAGACCCAAACCACACCCTTGATCCTCCACCCTGGGAAAACAAACTAGAGAGCATAGCTATTCGCACCACAGTACCTCATCTCACAACCAAAGATGAACACAGTGATGTGAGCAAGAAGGCCCTGACCCTAGCCGTGCTGGAAGAAATGTACCCTCAGGAGACATGGATAAGGATCTACACAGATGGATCAGCCAAAGATGCAATTAGGAGCGGAGGTGCCGGACTGCACATACAGTATCCAAACGGACAACATGAGTCAGCTGCAATACCGACAGGCAAACACTGCACAAACTACAGAGCTGAAGTCGAAGCACTGGTTCATGCAGCTAATACCATCAGCAGAACAGCAGCCCCTATTGCACAGATTGTCTTTTCATCTGATGCCAGCTCCGTCCTTGAGGCTATCACCAGAGGAAAGCTGCCACAACTTGAAGAAGCACTACAATCCATCAAATGCTTTCGGATAGCACTGCAGTGGATCCCCTCACACTGTGGAGTCCAAGGAAATGAGGAAGCAGACAAGATGGCAAAGGTGGGTGCAGAAGAGAATCAGACAGAAAACATGGTTACCCATACAGAGATGAAGACTATCATCAAGTCACTCTATAGAACACCTCAATCAGAAGATGCCTACCATCATCTCTCGAGGCCAGAGCAAGTGACCATTTTTCGTCTCAGAACTGGACACAACAGACTAAACCAACACATGTACAGGCGGTTCCACCTTACGACATCATCCGCTTGTCCTTGTGGAGAAGCAGAACAGACCACAGAGCACATACTTCAATGTTGCAGTACGTATCAGCTGCTGAGAGAAGAGATCTGGCCTTTGTCAACCTCTTTTCTTGAAAAGCTGTATGGGCCTGTGGAAGAACTGCAGAAAACCACAGATTTCATCTTGAGAACGGCTCTCCAAGTGTGATACCAGCGATCGAAAAGAAGAAGAAGATGTATTGTATTTGTATGTATGGGAGACACGTGTATAAGACTTATGTCTTACTGTGCTCCCATTGAACAAAATAAAATTCTGTTTAAACCAAATGTAACAAGCTACAGTGGTGATGGTGGTGTAAGTGGTGGTGGTGGTGGTGGTCGTGGTGGTGGTGGTGGTGGTGGTGGTGGTGGTGGTGGAAGCGGTTGTGTTGTTGGTGCTAGTGGTGGTGGTCGTGGTGCTACTGGTGCTGTTGATGGTGGTGATGATTGTGGTCATGGTGGTGGTGATTGTGGTGGCGGTGGTGATGTTTGTGGCGGCGGTGGTGATGATTGTGATCGTGGTGGTGATGATTGTGGTGATGGTGGTGTTAGTTATAGTGGTGGTGATGGTGGCGGTGGTGGTGGTGGTGATGTCTGTGGTGGTGGTGATGATTGTGGTGGTGGTGGTGGTGGTGGTGGTGGTGGTGGTGGTGGTGGTGGTGGTGGTGGTGGTGGTGGTGGTGATGATTGTGGTGGTGGCGGTGTTAGTTATAGTGGTGGTCATGGTGGTGATTGTGGTGGTGGTGGTGGTGGTGGTGGTGGTGGTGGTGGTGGTGGTGGTATTAATGGTAGTAGTGGTGGTAGTAGTTGTAGACGCGTGTCTGTCTCTCTGTCTGCCTGCCTGTCTGCCTGTCTGTCTATCTGTCTGCCTGCCTGCCTGTCCGTCTACCTGCCTTTCCAGTATTTGGCCAGAATGTACCATACATAGCAAAGCCTGGAGGCGAGCCTCATCAAATTCTGAGACTATGGATATTTCGAAAACTACAGGCCCGATTTGGCGCAAACCATAAACAAAAAGGGTTAGGCTGCAACCTCACAGTATGATTCCACAACACACTTAGCATGTTTCACATCCATTGTGTCAAACTCATTTCAGATGAAACTCAATCAATAGATAGATGGGCCCGTTCAAGTGTCGTTCTAGTCAAACCAAGCAGGTTTTAAGCTTTGGTCTAGATTAGTGGAATACTTCACTACTTGCAATGATAGCAGTTAGATAGAATCTGAACTTGGGCTGAATATTATGGCCACACTGTAGCCTCCGGCATGCGCGCTGGTCCACTGGATACTCTCGTTCCACGGTACCGTCAGTGTGTGGTACATTGGGACGAGGCTGCTGGTTAGCTGCAGATCTCGGAGTTGCGGATCCGGTGTTACGTGCTGCCGGATTATACAAAGACCGACTTCTAGAGCCGGTGGAACATTCACGATCCAGTGGGGCCATGCAACCCTCGTCGTGGAAGTTGAACCTCACGGTCTCATCTTCGCTGTTGGTGTCACCAGTGTGACGGTCCCACCGCTCCATTTAGGGCGGGGACATAATTAAATACATACAATAATTAATATTTGCAGAAGTCAAACAATGGTACTCGTCTGCTACTACTCGGGAGAGGTCTAGTACATAGGGTCAAGTAGATGACTCGTCATCATTGTCATTGCCAGAGGTACCTCACAGAGTAAGATTTACGAGGCATCCCCGCAAAGGAGGGTCCTAACGCGGCTACGTAGCAAGTTTAATATAAACTATATTAACCCCTACAAACATTATTTGTTGCAAGAGGAAAGTGCCTCGCGCGGACCTCCGTCACAGGAAAATGCCTACAACGTCGAAGCTGAGGAAGAGAGATGGCAAAAAGGGCCACTCTCCTGTTCAAACCAAATTATGTAAAAGAGTCAACCTAGTGAAATTATAAGTTTAATGTGATGCACGCTGTGTTACGTGAAGATGGGGTGGATGATTTCCGCAGAATTCAACACCACCATCTTATGTAAATTCAAAGATACTGTATTGGTAGTTGCCGCTTTATTTATGCGGTCCTTCTGCTAGATTCTATCTTAATATTTAGTTTTTGGGTCCAGATCTATGTTTAAGCTGAGATTGACAATGTAAGCTAACCGTTTTAACGTATAGGTCTGACGGGCGAGAATGTTCTGTGACAGTATGGTCACCCCATGGAACAGCAATAGACAGCGTGCGGAAATACCATGAGGTTAAAGCTCCAGAATCATATAACGATCCCATCACCATCGCATCATGATCACATATAACAGCACAAGGACAAGTCGCAGTACATAAACGCTGAAAAGCACATATAGGTTTAGGGTGGGGACAAAGAGGCAGCTATCCAACTTTAGCAACATTCCCATGAGGGCGTGGTGATTTCTAAGACCGCACCCAGTCACTTGTAGAGTTAGATGGAGAGCTGAATCCTGTCCGTCACCAGTGTGACGGGGATAGATCACATGAGATCCGCACCCGGGGAACTAACATTTATCTGACGTTAGGGTTATGTAAGTTCGCCAAGAGATGCACTGCAGGCCAGTAACTATAGTATTTTTTCAGTGCTTCCTACTTTGGTGAGGTATGCGGTCATCGTCATTTTATTTCTAACCGCTCTGAAACCCCAGTAGTTCCAAAGTCAGCTTGAAATAACGTGACGGAGGGTAGTCCAAACAATTAATAAGCCCGGAGGCTGGAGGAGCGTAGACAAAGACAATTACTCATATAATGGAGGCCTTAAGGTATGTGGCCGATTGATATAATCTAGCCGGTGTGCGATGATACATATCCGCTACTCCCGGAAAAGGGACTAACACAAAATGACTCCTACCGAGTAATCGTCCCCACTACTATAAACCTATTATATCCTATCGAGCTAAAATAGTCCGGGTTTAGTCGACCGCATGTCATGTCCACATAATGAGAACATGATCAGCGACCTCAGTGAAAAAGTGATGCTGTGGGGGAACGAGGTGGTGCGGTTGTTGTTGCTGGATTGTGTAGCCTAGCGAACTGTGGTTCCAATGTTTTTAAATAAAATAAACAAAACATATAACTTGGATGGCGACTGCCATAACTTATCACAAAACAGTAAAGTAGAAGATCACACGACCTTGACGGTACTTATGGGCACAAAAATCAGAGCAATATATACATAATAATAAACTATAAAAATGCGGTCTCAAGCGACTGGGAGGTACCTATTAGTCATCAATACATGTTATGCAAAAGTAATACAATAATAATGTGACAATAACAGAGTACATATTAGTCATCGATACAGAAAAAGTTCTAGAGTCACATATCCTCCCGGGAGCTTACAAAACTTGTGGTCGAGGCTGTGGTGACTAGTACCCTAGAGACGATAAATGCTCAAAACCGAATGGCACCACAGCAGACGTTTGGTATTTACTGTGAGTTTGCAATACTATACGACTCGTCCTCTCAGACTGGGCACCTCACCACCACCTGACTGCTCCTGATCTAATTTTCCAGCGCCTTTTATACTGCTCGTGACGTCACAGCTGGAGCGCCACAGCCAATCAGCTAGCGAGCTTCAGAGGCAGGGAAGCGGGTCACGTGACGCGCTATCGTAACCATGCACTGAGAGTATGCATTAAGGCTGCGCGGTATGGCATAATGCCAAACCAGTGACGATGCCAACTTTCAAAACGGTTTGAACCTACATCGGTTTTACGGGGTGAGATGGGCCAAGGATGATTGGGTACAATATATTATTCTTTCCGATAAGCACGTAGCAAGTTTTACTATAAGTGTGTTGTCTGGAACTTTGGACCCAAAATACACGCTCACGACTTACTTTCTTTAAACGCATCTTGAATAAGGTATATATAACATTCACTTCTGATTACGCCAGTAATTATTAAAATCTAGCTTCTTACCGACTAACAATAATTTGTATTCTATTTACAATCGACGAATTCAAATGTGTGAAATTTATCGTTTGTTTAATCAGCACGCGTTGAACAACGGGATATTTACTATTAATTTATGTTAATCAGCTAAAGGGGCATATTCACAGCACAGTGCTTTCAGATTTTTTAGATTTTTTTTATTTACACCCAGGCCACATAATGGCATATGGGGAATATGAATTTACAGAAATTATAAATGTTATGGCGATCAGAGATTATATATCAATTCATAATTACATATTTTGGTATTTATCTAGTTATATAACCACTGTTTGTGCTTTCGGTAGTAGTAGTAGTAGTAGTAGTAGTAGTAGTAGTAGTAGTAGTAGTATTAGTAGTAGTAGTAGTAGTAGTAGTAGTAGTAGTAGTAGTAGTAGTAGTAGTAGTAGTAGTAGTAGTAGCAGCAGCAGCAGCAGCAGTAGCAGTAGTAGTAGTAGTAGTAGTAGTAGTAGTAGTAGTAGTAGTAACTTAGAATTATTATGAAAGTTACAGTTATTATTTACACGTACTTCATAATTAGTAATGACAGAATTATTACTGTTATTGTACCGCCATCTCAATAACAAAGTACTTAAATTATAGTGGTCATATTGTGGGGGTCATCAGGATTTAGATTATAATAAAATATATAATAACTGATAATAACAAATGTCAGATTGGTATTCTTAGAAATGGGTTATTGCTGTACATATAAGGTAGTCATTTTTTAAACTAAAATACCGAACAACCTTATTTTCAACAATAGACAATTATATTCATTCATATCGCGACAGAGACTATTTTGGGTATTCACCACCGGAGTGACTTGCTCGATAACCGAACCAGTCATTGCTGTGTTAAATCTACAAAACAGCCTCTCATCGTGTTACTCTATAATTTTTCTACAATTAGGTTTCTTGTTATTGTTTCTTGGATAGCCACAGTGTGGGTGCAACAAACTGGTTGTTAAGGCAGGTGGTTGTTTGCATTATGTGATTTTGGCGTCGGCTAAAATGTGACGTGTTTTTTATGACATCAGATACTTGGGTAACAGACGGGTCGGTTCTTAGTTGGTTTAAGGGAAATCTTTAAGAAGACCACAAAATTATTTAAATTGTATACATTTAGAAGCTTAAATTGTATACCTCAATGTGTCATTGTGATGAAACGAAATACATCTTAACATATGAGAATCCCATATTTGTTGAAATAAGGGCACGTGTCTCTAGTTCAATTTCACAACTTAAATTTTTAAATTAATTTATACGTAATGAAAGCATGTTGAGATTTATTTCGCTTCTTTACGTCTAGTCACACAACTTAAGCCTCTAAAAGTACACTAGTTTAGCAATTTTATTTTCAAGCATTTTGGTGTGCATATGCACCTTTAAAGAATGAGCTATTATTTTTAGACTGCTTGGTGAAAATTGTTGGTGTCACGGCCACCATAAACTTTCAATCAATTACTTTTATTTTAACATTCTGATGATAAGCGGCCATCGAGTCATATCGTTTACATTGGTTAGACGGTAATGATGATTTTGTGATGCTACAAGAGATGGGGGCATAATTAGAGCATACGCTTATTGAATTGAGATTACCGGTATATACACCTGTGCAAAAGTTAAGCACCAGCAAAAACAATAGAACGTAGAAACATGATGGTACAACTAGGCTGCCATACTTTTTGTCCCCGCGTTAGCTGACATAATTCCAAGTACGAAATGCACAGGCATGCATGACTTCACGCCGCTTGATGTCCGTGCGTGGCGGGAAACAGCACACGTGTTCAGTTATGTAAAAGTCCAGTTTGAGGTGTAGAACATTACATACAGATTTAGGCGACAAGATTAGGAATTTTGTGTTCATGACCGTGGTTTATTTGTATAGAGAGAATTAGCTCTTGATTGTGAACCGCTATGGCAAGACGAAGGTTAAGTGATCGTGTGAAATGGCAAATCATAGGCATGCATACCACTGGTATGTGATGCAGAGAGATTGGCAGACAGCTGAACATTAACCATACTGTAATCAGTCGTTTGATTGCAAAACATGGGCAAACTAACGAGGTGAAGGACAGGCCTAGATCTGGAAGACCGAAAAAGACTACTGCCCGTGATGATCGAGCCCTAGTACGCCTTGTTAGGAGATCTCCATTCACCAACAGCAGAGTGCTCAGCCAGCAATGGGAAACGCGCAATAGAGTGTCAATGTCTACCGTCAAAAGGAGACTGTATGCTGCTGGCATGAAAGCTAGGAGACCTGTCAGACGTCCTCTCCTCACTGCACACCACAAAGAGGAGCGTCTGAGGTGGTGCAACGAAAGAAGACACTGGAACATGAGATCCTGGAGACAGGTACACTGGTCCGATGAAAGTCGGTTCCTGCTTCATGCCACAGATGGTCGAACTCGTGTATGGAGGTCCAGACGCACGGCGTACGACCAACGTAACATCATGGAGGAAGTTCCATTTGGTGGAGGTTCCGTTATGATATGGGGGTGCATCTCATTTGATTGTAAGCTGGATCTGTTGACTGTACCTGGAACACTAAATGGACAAAGATATCAAGATTCCATACTGGATAGAGTTGTGGTCCCTCATTTTGTAAATCATGCACCTGGAACCCACCCTATATTCATGGATGACAACGCCCGACCACATCGTGCTAGAGCTGTGCATGAATACCTCCGCCAGAATGCCATCGAAACCCTACCATGGCCAGCAAGGAGCCCTGACATGAACCCTATTGAGCATATCTGGGACATTCTGGGAAACATGGTGAGAAGGAGGGGATCCTCCTGTGCAGAACCTACAGGAATTAACAGACGCACTCCATCTTGAATGGCAACGAATACCACAATGGCGTATCAGTCGGTTGGTGACCAGCATGAGACGTCGTGTCCAGGCCGTCATCCAGGCACAAGGTGGATATACCCGGTATTAATAATGACAGTCTCAAACTCGTGCACAGATGTTAAACTTCGTTTTCAGACACCATTAATGACAATCTAGCCACGTGTGTCAACTGTAGGGCAATAGTTGTCAGTTGTGTCAACGTAACCATATTCAGGCCTCGTTTTCAAGTTCAAACAAAAACATACAGTGTTTCCCCACCATCATAATCAGCATTCCTCTAGTTGCATTATTACCTCTTGCACTAAGATGGATGGGGTACATAAATGTTTATGCTATTGCTTTCTTCATAGCACATGAATATACCCTCGCATGTGCGTAAAAATAGGGTGGTGCTTAACTTTTGCACAGGTGTATATTACGCAAACTGACACCACTGGTCAAGTTGGTCGCTAAATTGTGATCTTAGCTTTAAAGCCTTATCACAACAAAGTTAAGTAACCCACCCTATGTATAGATTTTTATATAACTCGCTCACTCAGAAATACAGAACCAATAAACTTTTTTATTTTGTATCAGAATTGCGACAATTAAAAAATCCCTCAGATCTCGTGATGCGGACTACCTGTTTAGATTAGCTGGTTTGAACAATTAGTGTTAGATATCCGTAATCATGTGATTTTTAATGGAATTGTGATAATGAATTATTCGCACAGCACGAGACTCCTCCATTACACACTGAACACACGTCAACCATGCGCACAAGAATTAAGGAGAGAATTCATTTTATACCCAATTAGATTATGTTAATGCTGAATACGAAAGACCAATAGAAAGTCAGTGATTTACAATTTTTAAAATGTTATCGATGTATGTCAAATATTTCGAAACTAATTTGACTGAGATTTGGTGCTACAAACAACGGCAGCATCTTGCAGTCACATTAGTTTCAACATATTGTAAGGTTTACAGCGAAATTCATCATAAACAGTTTAGTGGGAATATAAATTGACGGAAATGTAGACTTCTGTATGTTCAAATGTGTTTTAACCCTTTATTCCGCAAATTTGATCAAAATATTTCTAATTATCTCAAAGAATTTGCAGACAAAGGAAGGTTATTTTTTTAAATCTACCTAAAGTGTCTGATTTCGTTATCAAGCCTGTCATTGCAGCGGTAGATTTTCAAAAATAGACTTCTTTCCGTCGGCAAATTGACAGTTCGCAAGAGCACGACAGAGGCTGACTTTGCAGCTATATTTGTAAGTAAAAAAAAGATTAATCAGTAATGGATAAACCGAAAATTTAGTTAAACTCGGTTTTTCGGTTTGAACATGATTACGGCTTTTTGCAAACCGTCACCATATTGAAACGGTTTACGATGTGAGATCGGTATATCGCGCAGCTCTAGTACGTATGCGCTAAGCCTATGGGGATCAATGTTTTGAAAGGAATTTACTGGCTCAATTAGATATAACTCGGCCAATTCTGGACTGATTTTAATATAGTAAAGAGATTTGGAATCCTCGCTTCATTCTGGTCATGATAAAAAAGAAGAGCGACAAGGAGGTTGTAAATTAAAATACTTACGTGTACCAACTCGGTACAAAATAAGATGCTAGTTCTCTCCAATACTAACTCGCGTTGGCGAGCGTTCTCTGATGCCCAGGCATGCATGCTAGGCGATCTCGCAGACTTAGTCGTTTTACGAACCTCTCGTATATGGCGTTATCCATGCGTAGTGTCCTACCCAGGAGTGTGCTTGGAACGTACCCAGCCTGGCCGTTCCGCATGTGCTGGGACGGTTCGTACCCGATCAGTCGACAACACAATCATAATGGGAGATGTTTGATGTATGTATGATTACTGTATTCAGCGGCTGTAGTAGTAGAAACATCCTACAGCTGCAATCAGTCCTTCTTCGCTTTTGCCCACTGTGTCTTGTACTCAGCCGAATTCCTTAGCTTCCTCAGGTCCATTCTTGACATGAATGTACCGAGTCCTGCTTTCTTGAGGCCACCTCGTAACACGCTTAGCAGATTTATGCAATGACGTCCTCTCCTGGCTTTGTAATCGCTGGCTCCGAGTAGGGCACATTCTAAGGCCCTCTGTGGTCGTGTCCCTTCTGGCATCCTTAGCACATGGCCAAACATGGACCATCTTCGCTGGGCGACCTTTACAGACAGCGACGACGCATTACACATCTTGTGTAGTGCATCGTTGGAAATTGTGCTGTCTGGCCATCAGTGTCCGGTGATGGTGCGTAGGTGTTTGCGGTGGCAGGCATCAAGTTTATCTAGAGCTGCTTTTGGAGCTGCCCAACTGTTACAGTTATACAGCATCAAGGATACCAAGGTTGCATTGTATAACCGTATCCTTTTTATCAAGGACATCTTTGATCTACGAATCTATAGCTTCCAGAAGGACTGGAAAGCTATGTTCCCCACGACGCATCGTGCAGCAATGTCAGCAGTATTGCAAAGCAGTGAGCCCAGGATTGTATTTTTCCTCGATGGTTCGCCGCCACGAAGTGGGTCGTCATTTTCTTTGGTTTCATACTTTGTAGATAGGCATATGTGGGTGAACTCTGTTTTGGATTCATTCATAAAGAGATTCTCAACTTTTAGTTTGCTTGCGACTATTGGGAGAAGTTCGTCAAGGGGTTTCTTTTCCTCGTCTATGAAGTCCACATCGTCGGCATATTCAATCTCTAGCGGCATACGCAGTATTGACATTGGGGGTGGGGGTGGGGTGGGGGGGGGTGGGGGTGGGGGGGGGGGTGGGGGTGGGGGGTGGGGGTGGTGGTTTGGTCTTGCGGAACTTTCCCTCACAGATTTCGATGTGGCAGCAAACGTAGCAGGTGAAAAGCACCGGAGAAAGACCATCTCCCTGTGGGGAGCCGATTGATGTCTCAAACTCTACAGACTTCACTGAATTGACTCGTAATCTCAGCTTGATGTCTGCAAGCCGTAGTTTAACTAGTCGTTGCTCATCTTCATTGCAACTGGCCTGGCATAGTACATCTAGGATCTTTGAACGCTTAATTAGGTCGAAGGCTTGTGACATGTCAATGCCCATTTTGTGGAAGTCCCAGTGTTTGGACATGACTACCGACACAAGCATGTGTTGAGCCCATACCATGTCTGCGTCCACGTTTGAAGGCATTTTGACATGATCCCGTGAAGTCATCGATCTTGTCTCGGATGCGGCATAGAGTAACATTGGATAGAATTTTCCGTATGCTGTTGAGGAGCAAAATGGGCTGCAGATTGGCTGGTGGGCCAGATGGCTTCTTGGGCTTGGGTAGTGCGATAAGGGTGCCTTGGCCTACAACGTCGATGGGAAGGTGGTGTATAACAGCCGGATTGATTAGGTGCGTGATCAGTTTTGAGATAATGTCACTTGCATATTTGAATAGTTCATTGTTCATGCCATCAGGTCCAGATGCACGTCCATTTTACCATCTCAACTTCTGCTGTTTTAATTGGTGTTAGTCATGGCCTGGGATCTCCTGAGAACGGGTGCAAGGGCTCATCATCGTTGTCAGTGAACTGTTCCTTGAACCATTCTCGGATCGCCTCAGCTTTTCCCTGGTCAGTCCCGATAAAGTGTCCTTCAGAGTTGTGTACATTGAGTAGTGGTGTATAGTCAGTAACTCTCAGCGCTCGGGCTGCCCGAGACATTTTGTGACAGTCATCCGTGACAGTGATTTCATCTGCTAGGGAGTCTGCTTGATGAATAGCAAGAATATCTTTTAAGCATTCAGTAATGTGGCACAGAATGTTATTGCGCTCCAGGCGTAGTTTGGTGCGATCTTCATTTTGGCCACTTTGATAGATGAGCAGCCGTAACACTTTCTGCTCTGCTGACAGTTTTACTACTAGAGGGGCATCAGTATACCTAGTTTGGTTGTATTTAAGAACACATATGGTGCTAGAAGCTGATGATTCCATAGATCTCAGTATTTTGGTTAGGGCTTCTTTTGGATCGGAGCTGACGTCGATGTTAGCTATCTGCTTCCCGAGAGCCTTTTTGTATGACATTTGAATGTCAGGCTCGCTGATGAGCTTGCGTAGGTTGTAGGTGACTCTACCCTCTTGCCTAGTATGGCGTTTATATATTAGGTAGAGATCGTTCATCTGAAGGCGTGTAATGACTGGTTTATGGTCAGAATTGAGGTCTGTGCCTCCATACGAACGAGCATTCCAGAGTAACGGTTTTGTTTCTGTCTTGAATAGTATGAAGTCTATTTGGTTGAAGACAGCTCTTGTAGCCTTGGAACCTTTTTGGGCTTTGCGATCAGCGATGTGTCTGGTCCATGTTGTCCGGTGACGGCATGGGTGTTTGAAAGCCGGTCTTGTGGCAAATAGGCCATTGGATCTAAGGAATGCCACCAGTGCATCTCCATTGCTGTTGTGTGTGCCCTCTCCATATGATCCCATGCATAAGCCAAACATTTTGGAGATGTTTAGCACCATTCAATATTCACTTTTTGTTGTTGTTTTTCTTCACTGCTCACTTAATTAAAATTACAAAAGAGTGAGCATTTAAATTGTATAGTTCGACCACACTAAATGTAGCTTTTCTTCAGAGTTGACCACATTTATTGCATTTTGGGTCTGGGTCATATTTGATACACTGGGTGTTTTTATGACAAAAAGACCCAAATGGGTCTAATATAACCCAAAACCAAAACATAGGTAAAAAAGTAAATATATTTGAAATTGTGTGTTCATTGCATGCAGGCCTATAGTAGCGTCTACAAGTACTCATTTGACCAATGATGATATCTTTCCTATTTCTATAAATAGTCCTGGACTCTAGAGGGTAAAGGATACTTCCACTTGTAGAAATCTGTAGCGATACTTCAAAATAACTTTCATCGAGTTACCGATAACAGTTTGGTTTAAACAGAATTTATTTTTTGTCGCAATGGAAGCACGATAAGACACGCGTCTTGTAACGTGTCTCCCCTAGATAACCTAACCAGTCATTACAGTAGCAATTCCCGAAGATAATCCTCCCCCGGTCCACAGGCGCTCTCCATAACAGAATCGAAATATGTATATACAAATCTTAGTGCAAAAGGGTAACTATGGGTGAAATATGTTACAATTAAAAATAATCTTAACGAAACCTTATCACAAATTTACTAGCTGTTATAAGTGGATATGTTACAATTAAAAATAATCTTAACGAAACCGTATCACAAATTTACTAGCTGTTATGGGCATGCATTATGCATCACGTTAGATTCTTCTTAGTGCGTGCGAGAGACAGAGAGAGAGAGAGAGAGAGAGAGAGAGAGAGAGAGAGAGAGAGAGAGAGATAGAGAGAGAGAGAGAGAGAGAGAGAGAGAGAGAGAGAGAGAGAGAGAGAGAGAGAGAGAGAGAGAGAGAGAGAGAGAGAGAGAGAGAGAGAGAGAGAGAGAGAGAGAGAGAGAGAGAGAGAGAGAGACGATAGGCGGATGAAGTATGTGGAAGGTTAAGATATAAAATACTGGGGTAGTGATGTTAGACCCTTTCACCGACAAAATCTCCATATCACAATTTCAGGGTATGCAAACAAGTTGTTAATTCTTGGAATAGATCTGAACGGAAGCCAGCGATAGCAGATTGGTCAATGTAAATTAATTAAAGTTGGTTTGTCTGTCAAATATTTGCCATTTCTGGCAAAACCGACTGAGTTACAACTAGACCAATAGTCTGTCTCCGCACGTGGTAATATTCTGATATTTAATTGCATGCACCATGTTATAAAATGGGCATTATAATGTGTTCGATTCAAGGTTAGGAGGCACGCCATTTTCAAGGAAGAACTTCAGATGATCTTCCCTCTTCAAAACACGCAGTGCCTTCACTTGCAGGTCCGTGGCTAAACTGTTTAGGGAAAGCAACAGGTGCCGAAATTTATTAAAAGTTCCTGGTAGAACCTGCATCACTTGCAGTGGCAATAGCCGCTCTCTCTGCCGGTAGATTCTGTAAGCTTCCGCCTCGTCCATCAGTTCATTGTCAATCTGAAAGTAGACATTATTATTATTACCTATAACTACCTATCAGTCAGAGACAAGCTATCCATGACCATGATAATTCTTCAAGCGCGATCGAGTTGGTACGAAAATTATTAGACATCTCAACAATCTGATAAATTCCAATTCTGCGAATCACGTGGCAAGCCATCAATTGGATGGAAACATCTCAACAATCTGATAAATTCCAATTCTGCGAATCACGTGGCAAGCCATCAATTGGATGGAAATCCCATCTAACAACAAGATCGATCCGAGATTGTAAATCCTCGTCACCCCGTTGTTATTAAATTATTGTGATTTTTCAAGGTCAGTTTGTCGGAATTGCCAGTTTTTTGGCTTTCTGTACAGATCACGGGAAAGGTGTATTCCTAGTTTAAAGAAAGTAGAACTGTAATGGATGCATCTAATCTGTCGATCAAGTACATGACGTCATAATCAACTACGTTACATGCAGGCTGAGGTCACAACCATATTTGACAGAAATACCTCGTCATGAACCCCCACCACCATCCGTCAAATTAGTTTCAAAATATTCAACAGGCTAATTGCATAGTACCATGAATTTGTTATTTTGGAAATGCAGGATTCAAAGTATATAAATAGATCCCAACATGCGCAAAGCATGGGCGGAGCGTTACAAGAAACTGGTGGGTAAAAGTGATTTCATTCTATTACATAACAACTTTTTCAAAGACCCTAGACATAGGGCCTCTCTGACTCAAGCATCTGGCGTCAAAATCAAATACGTCACCTGACGTCTCAATTAAAATGACGTACGTCGGCCACGAAATTGGTAAAAGTCAGTTCGAAAGTGTCTGAATAGTATATCTTTGGTGAATTTACGGTTTAATACACATTTTGTTGACTATTTTGAAACTAATTTGACCAGGAGCAGTTGCTGTCATTGGCAAGTGCAGATCGCAGTCTAATTAGTTTCAAAGTACTCAACAGCTTACCTGCATGGTTATCTTGAAATTTAGATTCTGGGAATTTGTGCTTCACTAGAAATGGGCGTGGCATGGCTAGAATAGACTCCCTCAATTGCATGATGTCTTGGACAACATAAGGCGCCGATATGATCCCGAATTAGGGCCAGCATGGTTTTAGGAAACGATGCTCATGTGCAGTGATTTTCAAAACGGTCCAAAAGTAATGACAGTGGGTCCCATGGGAAAATCTTGCATGATTGTTAAATACTAAGTAGTTTTATAGGCTTTTGCATAAAAATACCTACCAAATCTAGCTTTAGACCACCATAGTTCATAGTTGTGAGTCCATGGTACCCTCTAATTTGAGCATGGGTGAGATAATACTGCTTGGAAACTCCAAATTTGAGTTTTGGGACAGTAGGATTTCAGCTGGGGGCCCCAAGATTTCAGGGTGTGCGGCCCCCTGGGACCTCCAAAATTTAGATTTACAAGCTATTGCTGACAGCAAATGACCTTATCCCGAACACCCAAAAAAACAGATCCCGTCTTTTTATATTCCCCTAAAGCAATTGACAAAATTCCTCATGAACATTTGGTAAGGAAGATAGAGCACTGGGGGTATCAAAGGCATCAGTGTCTAGAACAGAAATGTGGTATGAGGTATCTCTCAAGTTACAGCTTTAGGTTCCATGACACCTCTCCACTTTATCAATGAATGTTTATCTCATGGAACACCTCTGCCCCACTTCGCTTCGCTGTTGACTATGTAGTTGACCAGTGATGAAGTCCTATACTGATACTCAGGGCTTGCATCAGGATCTACACTGGCTACTAAAGGGAGAATAAATGGCTGATGGAGTTCCATCCATTCCAAAAGACAAGTCCTCCAAACAACCAAAATATTATCTAAATTATCAGCGGTATACTATTTTCACAACCTGCTGACGGAAATTGTGAGCTATACTAAGAGACCACAGATCTTTTAACTTCTCCATCAAATTGGCTGCAACAATAACAACGTACGCCTACTTATTGGCAAACACAAAACTAAATGTTTACATCAAATCAATGCTTTCTGCGCAGCTTGAAACATCAATATTGAAACATCAATAGCATCACCACAAGGTGATGGTTTATCACCAGTGCTCTTCACTTGTTACCACGCCATAGCATTATCATTTGTTTGAGAACACGCCGTAAGGTCAAACCCTCCAATCTCTATGATAGCTATGCCACACGAAATGGAGTATGCAGATAATGTTGATTTTATCGATAGGCAAAAAGGTCCTGTTAATACACCACTTCCTATAGCTGCAGAACATCACAAGCCTCTGATCCTATTTGTGAATGAAGCCAAAACGGAGTTCACTGGTGTATAGCTACCCGGCACCACTGAAATGGATGATGACCACACACACGCCTCATGTGGAAGACGAACAGTATTTTGGGTTCCCTCCTTTGCAGCTATACCTGTACTGGAACTCGCTGTGTAACAGGAAATATCGCCTTCTAGCCCTTTAGGAGGTTGTGGATTCATGGCTCTAAAATTCAAATGAAAGTCAAGATGTAAGTAAATCCATAATGCCTGTGATTGCAATAGCTGGCCTGCTCAAAAGCCCTCTTGAAAAACCTGATGCATGTCACTGCAAGCATTTGCGAGCAATTAAAAATCATTGCTGTACACAAGTAGAGATGCTGTAAGCTGGAGTCCGATTTTTACACCTTTTTCTTTTGCTCTTTCCTTTGTTCTCTCCTTTGCTATTTTGACACCTTTTTCCTTTGATCTCACCACCTTTTGAAAAGGTGTTAAAATCTTACCCCAGCCCTCCGCCATTCTGACTGGATGTTAGATGCAGAGAGTGTCCATAAGCCCCGCCCCTCATTGAATCACGTGCCTCCTGGCATCCAATGAGGTGAGCTTAAAGGTAATTATCATAATGATTGATGGGTTACATGTCTGGACTCGTTCGATCGTGAAGTCCCGCCCCACTTGTTAAGTCACGTGCATCCAGGCATTCAATGAGACGATGGTTAATGAGTGTAATTAAGGATGATCTCTTGGAGCCATGCCAAATGCTCAAGGGTAAATGTATTACGTAATGAGGGCGGACTCGGTTACGTGTCTGGACATGTATTTTCCTGGGAACTTGTTCGATGACGAAGCCCCGCCCCTCATTAAATCACGGGTCTCAAGGTATCCAATGAGGCGAGTTTAAGGGTAATTAATGTAATGACGTGTGACAAGCATTAATCGATAGGTATAATGTGGATTGACAGGCTACATGTCTGGACACGTCTTTTTCCGACTCTTGGAACTCGTGCAATCATTGGGGGATTCTAAATGGTCGAGCTATAGAGTAGTGCGGAAGACGTCTCCATTAGTCTAACGGGTTGAACATTATTAAACTTCTGAACCTTAGCGCTTTTAGTCGGGTCAATGTATAAGGGTCGATGTATACCATAAGGACAATCAGTTAGTTATTACCATGACAGATTAAAATTAACTAGTCAAGCTTTAAAACAAATCCGACCATGTGTAGCAATCGCCAGAGTCGTACACAGTTCAGCTCAGCGAATCAATTTTCATTCATGTTAGGGAAATAACAACAACCAAATACATTTTAATGGGCCTCGAGCAGCCACACAAGATTTGGAGAAAAAAAATGTCAGTCTAAGTTAACTCAGGGTTTGGCCGGGTTATAGTCTCGGGGTTTCTTTCAGAGTTTCTTCAATTAAAACAATACGAGTCATTTCACATTTCACAACTTTTAATAAAATAAAATTTCAGTAAATCTATACAAACAATAAAATATACAACCGATAAATATACAGATAATAATAATATACATGCGAATAAGTGAAAAAAAATAAAACTAAATATATGTAAAACGAATACAAACAATAGTAATTGAATTAAAATATAAAATCTACAAATGTTTCGAGTGGGATCCAGGACCTGTAAAAGCTAAGCGGTAGACATAGAGCATGATTTGAAACAGATCTAAGCGATACTGAACCCCTAACCGGTTGGGTGTAAAGATAGGGTAGGGGTTTTGTACAGAGATAGAGGGTTGCAGATACTAACATTCAAATCGTTGGGAGGAGGGTGTATGGTATATTTTAAATAGGTTAAATAATGGTTTTTAAAAAACTGGCTCAATGTATGAATATATAACGATTTATTCGAGGCACCCCCTCCTCCCCGCCCCAACAACTGCAGAGTGGCTAAGCTTTTTAAAAACATGTCTACACTTTTTAAACGCAAGCGTTCGAATGATCTTTTGCGTCAAAACGCTGAGCTTATATAAGGCCTGTCACAGAAAAAATTGATACCCTGGTTGTAAGCACTAACTTAGAATTAGGCAAACTTCAAAATTGAGCCTGTCATTTCGCACGTGTTAGTGTCAAAATCAATATACTATTCCATTTGAGCCGTTTTTAAAACACATGCCGACCATTGTTTAACAAAAAAAATAACGATTTTTGTATTTTAAGCCAGTTAATGTCGTTACGTTGACATAATCTGTAGACTCAGACACAGCATTCGCTGCCCAGTTATTGAACGTTAACGAGCTCACATGTTATACTTTAAACCAGTTAATGACGTTATGTGGACATAATCTTTAGCCTCAGACACGGCGTTCTCTGCTCAGTTATTGAATGTTAACGAGTTCCCATGTTCATGAGTTATTTGAATAAACGGTAAGCTCCTTAATATTTGAGACACACAGCTGCAGGATTAGTGCACTAAGGAGTTTTCGCTCAAGCTTCAAATTTGAAATAGCTAAGGATCAAAGCACAAACTGTAAGGAATAGACCGATTTCATATGTTTCTAATATCAATTGCCACATTCTTAGGATGACTAAAATTCTTCCTAAATAGACACATGAAGCTAGAGTAAACCGAATTACTCTATACATCGAGCTAGCTATTTCATCCTTATTGCCATTACAAAACTCGAAGAGCTCAGCCATATACAACCGAACATATGCTTCCATGATTTCCATAATATTATTATTATTATAAAAGGCTTGTAACGTTATACACCCCGATACACACTCTAGCACTCGTCAAGCTTAGGAAAACAACGTCACAAAATGTATACACAATTTAAACATCTGGCTAATATCTTACTTAGCGGACCATCTCAAGCAGGAAAATCCACGCTATTAGGCAAAATAATTAGATACAGAGCTCAGCTATTCGATAAAACACCTGAACGAATTATATTATGCTATGGGTCATATCAGCCTGCTTATGAGAGACTCGGCACAGACGTAGAGCTATATTCAGGAGTTCAAGATTTAGAAATAGATTCCAACGTAGCTAATCTAATTATTCTTGAAGATCTGATGGAGGACGTAGATAGCAGGGTTACTGCATTGTTTCAAGGTCATCATAAGAATTCAACGATAATTAATTTTATTCAGAATATTTTCGAAAAAAATAAACACACCAGAAATATTTCGCTTAATTGTCATTACATAATCCTATTTAAGAATCCTAGCGGCACATCCAGCATAACTACATTGGCTCATCAAATGTACCCTAGACGTGGCTCGACATTGCAGGATTCATATAGCAATGCCACTACTCGAGCTCACGGTTATTTACTCATAGACCTCTGTCAGACAACACCTGACCATCTGAGATGACGTACCAATATTTTACCAAACCAAGTTTGCGTAGTGTACATGCCTAAGCCTAATAAGAAAGCTTAAGAAAGTCACAATGGCTAAGAGACGGAGTAACACTAACAATAATAATAATAATAATAATAATAATAATAATAAGCATAGACGAGGTGCAGTTAGACCCGAGTCTAAGTTTAAAAGAGGACATAGCGCTGTCAATATCTCAGATCAATTACCAGTCTTACAGAGTTTAGTTAAAGCCAAGCAATGCAGGATAATTCTAGAGCGTTGTAATAAGGGTTTAGCCAATGCTGTGTCTGAATGCTGTTTAAACCTAATTCGTGGAAACAAAATTAAATCGAAAACAACATAAATGCTTACACAGATACTGGGATAACATTAGATTGCTCAGTAAAAGCAAGACGCCATTATATGAAAGACGACAACTTATTCAATGCGGGGGTTTCATACACCTTCTGCCAGCGGTATTACCACTTATTTCTAAATTATTCAGATAATAATAATGATAATGGCTATGGAAAGTGTTCCGCAAATGGTGTTGGTACTGCATAATATGATAGATTGTATAAACACGACGTCTAAATAGCGATCAAAACCTTAGATCAGCTGTGAATTTAGATCAAGAGATGAAACAAATTCTAAACCGTAGTGACTTGACGGCTAGGGAAAAGTCAAATTTGTATTCTCAGATGCTTCAAAGGTTTAGACTGCAGATAGATCAGTCTAAGCAAGTCGGTTCAGCTGTTAAGTCATCAGATGATTCTCAGCGTTCGTGGAATCTCCAGGCTTTAGCACCTAGGTGTTTAAATTTGGATAATGCTAGAATTAAAGAGTTAGTTCAATCGTTGAGTCTTAGCTTGATGAATAAAGGCGAGAGATTGATCGAAATCTTAAATTATAGGGCGCCAGGCTTATCATTAGACAACATCAGTCATGTCACTATGGACGGTGTAGCCTATCCGAATAGCAATCTGGTAGATTTAATAGCCTCAACCGTGATGCAGAATCCGTATACCAATTCTAAGGATTATTTAGAACTTAAATTACTGACAGCCTTCAATAAACTCTTAGTCGATGCCAATATACCGAGACAAGTAGTGGGCAGTCATAAGACTTGGGCAAAGATTCATAATACAGCCAAAGATATTAAACAACCGCAGGGCCTTCAACAGAGTGAGTCTAGAGCGAAAAAACGAAAAATACGAACCCGAGACTAAAGGTTTACAATCTACCCTCATTAATAGAAGGGTCGCGACAGCTCAACACTCTGTAGCTAGAAATCTGAGATCTCGAGATGCTAAGCTGTCCAAAACCTGGTTAAACTATGGCAAAAAAGACTTGCAAGAACCGTAAGAAATAAGCAATCTATTAGCATAATTGACAGATTGAAATGGGTATATTACGATAGCTAACACTCTGCGTCTTTAGGCAGTTTGGAAAAGCTATATAGGGCCTTTAATGGAACAATATCTAAACCCTTAATACAAGCCTGGTTAGCTGAGCAAGCTACGCACACTTTGCATAGACTTAAGTGAATACAATTTAAGAGAGATCAATTCAAAGTAACCAGCGTTGATCAGCTATGGCAAATGGATCTGAGTGATGTTACTAGTTTAGCCAGACATAACAACTCTATGCGTTATCTACTATTCATAATAGATTGTCAAAATATTTGTGGATAATTCCTTTAACGAATAAAACTGTGAAAACCTTAGCTCAAGCGTTAGAGTTTTTTCTGAATACTGTCTTTAGGAGACCCGAATCGATTCAGAGCGATTAAGGGGGTGATTTCGTGAACGCTAGCATTAGACGTGAGTTAACGTCTAAAGGTATATATTTCTACACATCTCAGAACTCTCTCACGAAGGCTGCAATCTCGTTGAATGCATTCAACGCACCACAAATGTTAAGTTATGGAAATATATGACTTACAAAAATACAGATAAATATATCGACACCCTCCATAATCTGGTAAGATCTTACAATAGATCTGTACACAGTAGTAGAAAAATTAAACCTGTAGATCTTGACTGCAGGACAGAGGTGTTAGCTTGGTGTAATATGTACTCGAAAGCGAAGCCGAGAGCATCAGTAAAGCCGAGCGATTTGAGAGTAGGTGATGCCGTAAGAGTGTTAGAGTTAAAAGATTCATTTACTAAGGGTTATAGACCGGCATGGAGTGAAGAGATATTCAAAATAAGTTCGAAACTACCTCACGATCGGGTGTATATAAGTTCAACGATTATAATCCAAATCCCATTATCGGTACATTTTATTCCGAAGAGTTGCAGAAAATTCGTTTAAACGAAGCTAACAGTCAGCTGTATCGAGTAGAAAGAATTATTAAAAGGTGTACGAAAGATAATAAGTGAGAAGTCTATGTCAAATGGGCCGGTTATCCTAATTCGTTTAATTCGTGGATAAGTTATTCAGAACTTAAAGGTATTTGGAATCATTACAGAGCTCTGAGTGTAGCCCTACTCAACCCCCGCTCACGCCCAACCATCACACCCCTACCCTAACGTTGAAACGTTGTAGAAATGTCTCTAAATAGTCCAGAAATATGTGATAATGATTATCGTTGGTAATTTTGTGGTGGAAAACTACCCAGAGACGAGATAAGATATCTCGCTCAGGTTATAATTATTTATATTATAATAATAATAACGTGTTTAATAAATCTGAGCATTCAAAATGGAGATAAAGGGGTTTGGATAGCATTAGCATCCAGGTGTTTGGGATATATATTACCGGCGCTGGGTATTTTTGCCATTGATTTTGCCATTATCTAGCAGTCATGGCAGTGAAGATATTTGTCAATGGACACTTCCTGACATTCAATATAGAACCATATCTCAGAATTACATCGACACGATAGGCGTGGTTATAAGCAATAGGACTGGAGAGAATATCCCATTTGAAGACGGCGCATCACCGAGCATACTTTGTTTACATTTTAGACCCAAGGTCGAAGAATTTATGCATAAACACTCTATTAACGCAACTCTTTTTGACTGTAAAAACAAAAGTTAAACAAAAGTAAAAATTGACTTATACTTGTAAACTGGATTTAGCTACATTGAAAGCTTATTATGGTAATCAAGCTGGTGGACGTTTACCTGTATTCGTAGGCGCTAGGTGTCAAAAGGGTGATGGACTAGGAAATATTGTAGGTTCTCTGTTCAGAGCAGCCATGCCATTAGCTAAAAGTGTTGAAAGAAGTTTGGGTAAGTGAGCCCTGTCAGCCAGTTTAGGTGTGGCTGAAGAGGTTTTAGCCAGTAAAAAATTGAAAACCTCTGTGAAAAATAGGGCTTTGAATGTCGGTAGCGCAATCGTACCAACATCCATAGCATTAGCTTGTAACAATATCTCTGGAACTATTTCACAACCTAGATGCAAAAATGCTAAGGGGGGGGGGGGGGGGGTCAACGATTAGCTAACCCTCGCAGATGTCATTCGAGGCATAACCATAGAGGGAGAAGTATCAGAAACGCTAAACGAGTGGATATATTTAGTTAACTAATGTGGTGCCGATGCACCACCATAATCTGAGCATAATCAGAGCAGCCGGAAATGTCCGAGTGTTGTCGGTTACCAGGCAAGAAGCATCTATAGAACCAGACTGATTCCTGCTGGCCATAAGAATGGACATTATCCACGACGTCCTGGCCTTTAAGGTTAGTCATTGCGTGTTGCTCTATTCTGTTGTTATATTATATACTAGATTGTATCAAAAAGCACCACATTGGTGTCAGGAAAAATTGGTTGACGCCCATTATTAATTAAATTTAAAAAAAAAGGAAAAGGTTGCGGTTCTAATAATCTCTTTCTTTTCTCTTCCTTTTAAATTACCGGCCATCTTGACATGTGATTCTGAAATATTTCTGTATTTTCATTGTTTTATTGACTTTCAAATGTTGCTGCTTTAGTCTTCTTCAAACATTCTGGTGGTAGGAAAGTAATATGATGAAATCACGATTTTGTTACTGTTCATAAATATTTTGATAAATCCTCAAGAATCTGGAATAACCTTGAGTTTCCAATCGAAAGCTGTGTTGTCAAAATGTTTGTAATAAATTATTTCCGTGCTGCAAGTAAGGCCATTAAACTTCTCTAAATGAGCCAATTTCTTCTAATTTGAAATCTCAACAGACCTACATCTTTATTGTTGCAATTACCAGGTAATATAATTGGTAATTTATAGGAATACTTACTTCGAAAAAGCACAATGCTTAAAGTGTAATATGTTTTCGTGACGGTGAAATGTGTGTTTGCTAAAATTCAAATTCATGCTATGTTTCAAATGTAACATGCATTCCTCATGAAAATGTGACATTTCATGCGCCTATGAGTATATTTGTTGCACATTGGAAACCAGTGAGCATTCAATTGTTTCCAATTCAGCAAATGTTTCCTATTTATTGTTGGTAATCGTTCAAACTTATTGTAAGACCATAGTTATAGTAAGATTTAATTTTGTCATTGTTAATATAATATTTTGTAGTCGCAGAGATGTTTTGTTGTAGCTTTCTAGGATTAATTTGAAGCACTTGTCAAATTTCCTCACTTTGCGATTGTTAATTTGTCTAACTTGACCAATCCATCAACACTATGAGTATATCTAGTTTACTTTGATAAATTTGTTTGTGACATCTGTGATGTGAGAAGGTAACAGTGGTCAATTAGTGTGTTCACATACACACTGTATTTTCAGTCATCTTTCTCTATTGATTTCACTTTTACTGAAAACCTATTTCTGTAATGTGAATATCGATTGTCTACTCATATCCCATTGCTTAGAATGGCGCTTTTCCTTCAATACCATCACAACTGCTTCATTGATTTGACGGAGGGAAGAAGTAGCATCATTGGTGTCCATGCTCACGCTATTTCCACTTAAGTGGGCATCATGAAAATCAGTGACTGGTTTGAGGATATGCGGTGTCAACGTCTCATGTTGCAGGCCATAGAACAAGGTGATTTCTTCATGGTCGAGTTCGCAGACCTGATTGACGACATGACCATTGATGCCTATCCCATCGCTCAAGATGATGTCCATGAAAACATTGCGGTGGAGAGTTTTCTATGGGGTGTGGATAATTGGAGGGTGGCTATGCATGCCATGGATCAGGGACCATTGACTCTGCTGATGGCTCTAGAGTTAGTAGAGTTTGCCGTATGCCAGCAGTTCGTGGTATCAGACCACAGTTCTGAGACACGACCATCGACACCATTATGTGAGCATGGGCTTTGCTCACCCATCCTGATGCTTTCATCAACACCGGCCTCTGCAATGACACACAGCATGGGCCACGTTATATCGGCCATATGAAATGCAGATGCTGTTCATGACTTGCCCCTGATTCATCAACCACAGGCCCTTTGGGTTGATCAGTTTCCACTACAACTGACAAAACCTGCGTCAGTAAAGGAAGAGCCAGCCACCCGACTACAAATCTATATCCTTGCTAGGGCCTGTCTTTCAGCAGTTTGAGCCATGCGCCACAGAAACGAATCAATGACCAGGTTACTGACACCTCTATCAGTGAGAGAGCGACCACTTATTATAGGCAGTTTGAGTTATACCCAGCACATTCAGCATCAGTAAAAGAAGAGCCGCCTGATGCTGCTTCAACTCTACATCCTGCATCCGCAGAACTACCAATCAAGCCAGACCTGTCAGAAGAGCTGCTCGTTGGTGAAAAAGTGGTCCGAGTTCAGCAGTCTATTCTCAATGTGAGCTTTCAACATGTGGTTTCTACCATGGCTTGTCTGACTTTGTGCATATCTGTGAAAGAAGAGCCACCTGATATATGTTCAGCATATCAATACAGTTTCCTGCCTGCATGTACATACAATTTTGGTTACCGTGGTGAAAAATGGAACCAATTTCAATGTGTCGGCACCAAAGATGAAATCTCATCACAGTTTTATGAATCTTTGGTATCTGACCACGGTTAATGTTGACATACTTTTGGTAGTTGTGCATATGATGTTCTCCTCTAAGTTTCTTGGCTCTTCTGAATGAATATTCGCACCCATCATCAAAGGTCTGATTTTTATTAGGTCACATGACGTTGATATGTATGTAAATGCCCAATGTAAACACTCATCTGTTTGTACAGTGTCAGTAATATCCCCTGCGTTATGAGTAGCCTAGTGTGTGCATGGCACTTGAATCTGTGTTCCACCGATTCTAGACTATCTCTGCATTGTTTCTCCCTCACTCGAAGCTTAATGTCACTAACCCTCTCTTCTCAAAATTTACTTGTGTTCCGTACATCTATGAGTTCAGTGCACTACATGTAGTTAAATTATAAATGACTTTTAAAAGAGAAATGTAACAGGGAAAAGAAGTTCCTAATGGATGTTCTTTAGAGTTGTCTCCCCTCTCTGAAGCTTTGTCACGCTGGTTCTTAGAGTGAGACTCGTAGTTGTTTCAATGGTTTTCATTGCAGTATCGTTTGGTTCAAGACTGACAGGTGTATAGTTAAAGGAATATATATCCATAGACCAGTGTTGTGTATCTTTGTATACTGCAGGACGTGAACAGAAATTGTGCTCTTAAAGAAGGAAGAATTATCACCATGAGACCAGAGAATCTGTTGTGCTATTCGGCTCATCTTGTATCAATTAAGTGCTGCCTTCATTGGTTTTATTCATGTGCATACTCGCATCTACCTCCTGAAGCTTGGCTACGCTGGCTCTCGAAGGATGTTGCAGCTTTTCCTAAACTAACCTCTCAATTGTCTAAACTCATGGTTAACTCTAGATGGGTCTTTTATACAAGGAAAGTACCAATTGTTCATTGATTTAGTCTACTCTATTTTCCATAAAACCACAACCTCCAGTTTTCATAAGTAGCCTCTGCCAGTTTAAAAAAGTAACGGTTTGGGTCTCGCAAAAATAACATAACAGGGAAGAGTGTGGTGCTGATGCGGGAACAGCTGGAAATGTCCGAGTGTTGTCGGTTACCAGGCAAGAAGCATCTATAGAACCAGAATGATTCCTGCTGGCCATAATCCGCAATGTCCTCGCCTTTAAGGTTAGTCATTGCGTGTTGCTCTATTCTGTTGTTATATTATATACTAGATTGTATAACCAAAAGCACCACACTAATAAGATGGCTGCTTGTCATTGCACTAAAAGTGAATTAGATTTGTTTACTGTGAAACCTGTAATGACTATGATGGATCAAGCTCGTTGGCAAAGTTATCAACCCATTATGAGTCTGTCTAACTCTTGGGGAAGCCTGGAGTTTTTCGTCTCTCGAAGCGGTGATGAATACATAGATCTAGCTCAAAGTTTCATTTACTTTAAGGCTAGTGTTCTACAAGTTGTTGCGGTGGTGGAAACTCCTTTAGTGGTGGACAACGATGTTGCACCGCCTACCCTATGGGTCAGCTCTATGTTTTCTCAAGTAGATGTATTTTTAAATGGAAAATGTGTCTCTGACTCTAACAACACATACGCTTTTTGCAGCTATTGTAAAAGCTTATTTAATTATTTGACAGAGCATAGGTCGAGTCAATTGACAGCTGCATTATGGTTTAAGGATACAGCTGGACATATGGATAATAAGACAGCTAATAATGCAGGTTATACTTGTAGTAAACTTAACGTTGCTCTAACTAACCCTGTGGAAATCATCGGTAGAATTCATTCTGACATTTTTCTTCAGGAAAAATATTTAATCAATGGAGTTTCCTTAAAGGTCCGTTTTACGTCGAGTAAACCTGATTTTAACCTAATTCGTGGTGATGCTCACACGTACAAATTATGTCTGCACGAAGCTACGTTAAATTTACATAAGGTAAAACCTATTCCAGAAGTAATTACCGCTCACGCATCGCCATTGCTAAAGTCCCCCGCGCGATACCCTATTAAAATCGTTATCGTCAAATCATTCACCATTCCAGCATGGACTAGGAACGTGAATAGGGACAATATTTTTCTCGGGGACCTACCGAGCAGTTTATATTTGGCATAGTTAGCAATAGAGCTTATAACGGAGATTTCGATACAAATCCGTATAATTTTCAACACTGTGATGCTAATCACATTTCGTGCTATATGGATAACGAGCAAGTGGCTGGAGACGCTCTTACACCAAATTTCACGGCTGCTGGTTATAATTTTACAGAATCATTCTTGACATTGTTTAATGGAACCTGTACATTATTCAATGACAAATGTATAGGGTTTAACATCGATGAATATACGGCAGACTACATGTTTTTTGCCTTTGGCTATACCCCAGACCTCGCTACAGGCGGTCATGTCTACCTTACGAAGCAAGGAAGTCTACGCGTCCAACTACAATTTAAAACAGCTTTAGCTGATACTATGAACGTAATATGTTATGCAGAATTTAATAACATTATAAGCATTGACAGCGATCGTAACGTTACCACGGACTACTAGAACTGTTGACACCCTCATACACGCACGCATATACACACACGTACACATACACACGCACGCACGCACGCACGCACGCACGCACGCACGCACGCACGCACGCACGCACGCACGCACGCACGCACACATACACACACACAGTTACACATGCACACATTTATACACGCACCCGCTGGCATACGTTGCACTCATCAAAACGTATACATCTGATTATTATTATGTTAACTACTAGAGATCTCGAGCATAGACCGGAGATTTGGACGGCTGTTCATAAGTTTTTTTGATAAAGGCTATATACCTAAACGCATCAGAAGACCCTAGTGTCTCATCGTTGATACAGATCCTGAGAACCTTCCAGGCACTCATTGGATCACGTTATATTTCCCGAAACATGGAAAATCTGAATATTTTTACTCATTCGGCCAGGCCCCATGGCCTGAACTAACGGTCAAAATGGGTGCATTATGTAATCAGTATATATATATATAATGGCATTACTGTGCAACCGTTATTATCAGCTCATTGTGGAGAGTTCTGCATATATTTTCTGTATCATAGGACTCATGGCATGTCGATGATTTCAATTATAACGACATTACTAGATTTAACAAAGAACTATCGAATTGTTAAAAGCTTAGCCCATAAATTAGTAGATTATAGACTTATAGTAATTCAACGAGGAACGTTGCAATAAAACAATGTGAATCTAAATTTGTGCTTTGTCTGTTTTTTTAACCCGTTAGGCGGTCTGCAGATGTTTTTAAAACGATATAGTTTAAGCTCGATTTTACCATAATAATGTTGAAATATTTTTCAAAGTCTGTTTCTCACATTCTTTTTCAATTTCCAGAATTAGAATTTTAACGTAGTTCTCCTAAAGTTACGTAGATGTCTGACGCCTCAGACTAATGCCACATATACAGGATTAAAGTCTTGAACGAACAGCTTATCAGAGATATTGTTTGCTGATAGCTAGTCCTAAGCCCTGGTGGGCTGGGGGTGTCGGTGGTGAGGGAGCGAGGTAGTGTGTCGGGATAGGTTACTCGTTAACCTGGTGTAGTTCGAATTGACCGGACAGGTACCGGCCGTACCAGCCAAGCTGGGTACGCGCCCCCCGTCCTGGATTCGTTCCCTGAACACGCCCCCTGGGTAGAGCCATAAGCGTATATAGCCTATGAGAGCGAGATCGCGTTGTAAAAACAACTAAGTTCGTTAAAGCGCATGATGCGCATGCGCACGCTTAGATGCTATTTTTGAGGGAGCACATAGTTTACGACCAAGATGGGATGATGCTTTTTTTAGATGGTACCTTGTAATCCTTTTTAATTACTTGTTCCCGCCGAATCTGGCATTATTCAAGACCAAAATTCGACGGGCTTTTTGAATCTGCAAACCATTTCAAAATCGGTTAAGAAATGGCTGAGTTATCCACAGAAAACCCTTCTTGATTAGCTTCAAAATATTGCCGTGACGTCATAACCACGTGGACGCAGAACTTCTAGAATGTTCTAGAACATTCGACTGCGCTATTATTAGCTACGCGCTGATTGGCTGTTGCTCGGCCCATGATTGGTTGGAGCTTGCGCCTGTGACGTCACGAGTAGTATAAAAGATAAAAGGAGACACGATCCAGAGATCGAGAGCATCCTCGGCCAGGGGCCGAATAGGTTGGACCTGTATCAGCTAGTAGCAGCATGACAGATATTATGCATATAACTTCACTTTCTGTCGGTTTCTCTCCCGTGGCTAACAGTTACCCAACCCACCACACTAGAGCAATTTGGAACTTTCTAAATACTGTTCACGAATATCAATACCTACTTCGGAACACGAACTTGTGGTGAGGCCTTTACGGCCTGAATATGTGATTCTACAGATGTAGAGGCAGGATGTTCTTTGATGGATGACTCACCGGATCTGCCGGCCACACCTAAAAGTGGTATTTGAACCGTCCCCGCACTAATGTCGTGTAGGTTCTTCTAACTTTCGACCGCAGCAAGTAAACTTTGCCCGGTGCATCTTCAGAGCTGGTTGATGTACCCAGCACCGTTACGCTTAGCTTTGTATCTTCATCTGCATCTAACAACCCCCACTTGTGATCGGGTTGTTGACAACTTCCATCCATGCCATCGGTGTATGGGAACTTTCTTCACAGCAGTAATGCTATTGTATCTCCTGCTGACTACTCGTTAGACACTCCATTGTGGTTACAGTCCTGAGCGATGTGCTCCCGCCATGAGCTTCTTGCGGGAATCCTGTTTGCGGGAACCAACCTGCAGGAACTTTCTAGCTTCAAGAGAATGCATCGACTCACGTCAACTAAAGGATGACGTATCAATTTCAGTAACATGATAGCCTAATTTAAGAATGGCTACCGAGTATTCAAGTAACTGTACTTAACATTTTAATTATTCCGCTAAATGTACTTTTCTAATTATATTGTATCCGTAAAAACGGTCTCGATGACTAAAAGGTACCGTAACGGTCTTAAGACCGCTAGTTATAATTTCTGTATATGTTTATAGTTATTCATATTTTCTGTAAGGTGTTTTCACTAACCGCACCATAGTAGGTTCGTTAACCTGTACTAAGATATATAATTCTGATAAGTTAATACTGTATTGATGTTCTGGTTAGTTTATATATATATATATATATATATATATATATATATATATATATATATATATATATATATATATATATATATATATATATATATATATATATATATATATATATATATATATATATATATATATATATATATATATATATATATATATATATATATATGGCCAGTAGCCATCAGTTCATATGTTTTGTTTATTTATAGAAAACATAGGACTGCAGTGCACGTAGGAAACACTATACAGCAACACTTACATATGCATCACTTTCTCCCGCCACCAACAAATTTTCACTGAGGTCGCTGTCCATGCTATAACTCTGTTTAGCCCGCCATGCTACGGACTAAACCTTTTTCTATTCAGCTTGATAGGATAGGTTTAATATGATTAGAGACACTTTCTTCGTTAAGAAATCAGTAGTATACTCTTCTCTTCCGGCAGTGCGATAATCTAGCTCCGCACTCTGGTAAGACTCATAACTCTAAGATTTTGTCTCTCTTCATGCTCCACTCAGCCTTGTGGCTTCTTAATTGTTTGGATGTCCCTATCCGCACCATGGGCTGATCCGACCCTGGGAAAGTGTCAGAGTTTCCGAGCGGTAATGGCCAGGGTGTGGTGTCACATACATTCCCCTCGTATCTTCGGATACTTAGTAGTTAGCACTTTTGCCAACGTAGGAAAGCATTGCGAAAACATATATTAATTATTATTTTATTTGCTGAACAATCCTCCCGCACCGCAGTGCAAAACTGGGCAACTTGTATATAAACCTAACGACAGGTTAAACGGTTAGTCCTATAGGACCCGGTGATGGGCGAGATACGTATCCCCACCAAATTCCATAAGAATGTCTGGGCATGATATTTAGATCTGCCACGCCCTCACGGGAAGGACATTTATGGTGGGTATTCGTCTCTCTTACCCCCACCATAACGATAGAACAATTGCCTAATAATGCTCTTGTGAAAAGTAACCTGTGTCCTGTAACGTTTTATGTGGTTACGGAGCGAGATGTCCGGATTCTTATCCAGTTCGGAGATCTTACTAAGTAACATGTATGAGCGCTGTCTTCAGTATTGATGTCTTAGGGCATCCGCTTTCAATGAAAGCCGTGTCTAACAGCTAGCTAGACACCCGCCATTTGCGGCCTAAAATAGCTCTTGTCTCTAAAAATTAAAGGATAAAAAAGCAAAGCTGAATGCCTGCATAAATAAAGCGGCGACTACTAATTCAGCATACTGAGAATTGCATAAGACTGTGATGTGGGAATCCTTCGGGAATCGTTCGTCCCGTCTTCACGTAAAACCGCACGCAACCCTATAGTCATAATCTCATGAGGTATGGTCTTTTCTTTTTCAAGCATTTCTGCTTGAAATATTAGAGTGGGCCCATTTTTGCCTACTACTCTTCTCCCGCTTTAACCAGTGGCGACACCTTCCCAAGACTGAGGTCCGCGCGAGGCACTTGCCTCTTGCAGGGATTCAGCGACGTCGGTCCATGCGAGGATAATAATCCTCACCCAAACTAGCACTAGGAGTAGTGCCCACATGAGGCACATGACTTTTCGTCCGAGATAATCTTCTTCCTTTCAGCTTAGAGGTATAATAACTTATATTAAGTCAATTAGTTAAGTCTCGTGTATGGGAGCCTCCCTTGCGGGATACCTCTGCATCCCTACGAGTCTGTGTGGTACCTCCGAGGACCCCATGTTTAAAGGTTCATCTGGCTGTCTCTATGTCTTGTATTTTCGCATGCTCCTCATTTTTATCTAGCATACTCGATAGTTTGATTAGTTAAAATCATTGTATAGACTTATATTTTTAGGTCACCAATTCGAATCTTGTAAGTCCATAGATCACGAAATTGCTATGGACAGGCATACTGGTGACACAAATTCTTGGGATGAGACTGTTGTATTTAATGTTCGCGACAATGGTCGCACAGCCCACCAGACCTATTGAGTTCCACCAGCCTTAGGAGCCAGTTTTTGTTACCCCTAGGGCAGTCTCGTATAGTATCCGTCACCCCGAGACCGGATGCTAACCAGCATCTCTATGTCTTGTATTTTCGTATGCTCCTCATTTTTATCTAGCATACTCGATAGTTTGTTTAGGTAAAATCATTGCTAGACTCATATTTTTAGGTCACCAAATAAAATCTTGTAAGTCAATAGATCACGAAATTGCTATAGACAGGCATACTGGTGACACAAATTCTTGGGATGAGACTGTTGTATTTAATGTTCACGACAATGGTTGCATGGCCCCACCAGAACGATTGAGTTCCACCGGCCTTAGGAGCTGGTTTTTGTTACCCATAGGGCAGTCTCATACAGAATCCGTCACCCCGAGACTGGATGCTAACCAGCGTCATCGTTCGTCATGCACTTGCGGCATGGCGAGTCGACATGATACACCGGAATGGCCCGGCACTACCCCGCGAGCTACACTACCTACCTACTACTACTCCTACTGCTGACCATGTCAGACATCTACGCATCTCTAGGAGAACTATGTTAAAAATATAATTCAGATAGTGGAGGTTTGCTACTGTATACGCTGGATGGTGTATATACAATACCCCAAAACCATAGGTTCTACATTGGGGTGGGTGGGTTGGGGAGCGTTGGAACGGTAGCGAATAGAGAAATGTGGCATTTAGTTTGAGACTTATACATATATATATATATATAAATATATATATATATATATATATATATATATATATATATATATATATATATATATATGTATAAGTCTCAAACTATATATGTATATATATATATATATATATATATATATATATATATATATATATATATATATATATATATATATATATATATATATATATATATATATATATATATATATATTATATATATATATATATATATATATATATATATATATATATATATATATATATATATATATATATATATATATATATATCATGGAGGAGAAAGATGACACCCTCACGCCAGTCTCTTCCGCAAGTACCAACTTTGTTGGGAAACTAAGTCATCAAGGATTGTGGGCTGACATCCACATACAGAGGCAACTCTGATTATGTCTACCCTTCTTCAAACAAGAAACTGTGCTCCAGACGACGCAATCTTCCCAAGAGCTTACCATAGCTATGTGGAATGTACGTGGTCTGAGTGCAACATCAAAGAGGCAAACCTTAGGTGCAGAATGTGAACACTATAACATCGATATTGCATGCATTCAAGAGACTAAAGTAGCTAAACACTCAGAGCAGCAACTACAGACAGGTCATAAGCTAGTGCTCATGGAGCAAAAATAGGCCACATACCGGGGCTTAGGCTTCGTAATCAGACCAAGGGTCTTGGATCATGTCATTGGTTTTGGATACGTCAGTGATCGTGTTGCATTCATCGATCTGGCTATACCTATGCGAAAACACACCACCACTAAGTGTCGAATTGTCAACGCATATGACCCAACTACCGAAAAGCCAAAGAGAATCCAGCAATATTAGATTCCTTCTATGCAGAACTGAGCTCCGCCATTACAATCCCATCTAGATGGCAACTGTCCGTGTGTGAAGATTTCAACTCCAAGCAGGGTAAACTCGGAATTGCGGACACAAGTTCAGGACTTGGCTTATGCATGGGATCCTATGGAGAGGGCACACACAGCAGCAATGGAGATGCACTGGTGATATTCCTTAGATCCAATGGCCTATTTGTCACAAATACGGCTTTCAAACACCCATGCCATCACCGGACAACATGGACTAGACACATTACTGATCGCAAAGCCCCAAAAGGTTCTAAGGCTACAACAGCAGTCTTCAACCAAATAGACTTCATTCTATGACAGAAACAAAACCCTTACTCCGGAATGCTCGTTCATATGGAGGCACACACCTCAATTCTGACCATAAGCTAGTCATTACACACCTTCAAATGAACGATCTTTACCTAATATATAAACACCATGCGAGGCAAGAGGGTAGAGTCATCTACAACCTACCCAAGCTCATCAGCGACACTGATACTCAAATGTCATACAAAAAGCCCTTGGGGAGCAGATAGCTAACATCGATTTCATCTCCGATCCAAACGAAGCCCTAACCAAAATACTGAAATCTGTGGAATCATCCACTACCCGCACCATAGGTGTTCTTAAAAACAACCAAACTAGGTAGACTGACGACCCTCTAGTAGTAAAACTGTCAGCAGAGCAGAAAGCATTATGGCTGCGCATCTACCAAAGTGGCCAATGTGAAGACCACACCAAACTACGCCGGGAGCGCAATATTATTCTGCGCCACATTAGCGAACACTTAAAAGATCTTGCTATTCAACAGGCAGACTCCCTAGCAGATGAGATCATTGCCACGGATGCCTGTCACAAAATGTTTCGGGCAGCCCGAGCCTTGAGAGTTACTGACTACACACCACCACTCACTGTAAACAACTCTGAAGGACACTTTATCGGGACTGGCCAGGGAAAAGCCAGGGCGATCCGAGAATGTTTCAAGGGACAGTTCACTGACAACGATGATGAGCCCTTGCACCGTTCTCAAGAGACCCCAGGCCATTACTAACCACAATTAAACCAGCAGAAGTTGAGAAGTCACTTGAAGCCCTGAAAAATGGACGTGGATCTGGACCTGATAGCATGAGCAATGACCTATTCAAATATGCAAGTGACATTGTCTCAAAACCGATCACACACCTAATCAATTCAGCTTTTATGCACCACCTTCCCATCGACGCTGTAGGCCAAGGCATCCTTATCGCACTACCCAAGTCCAAGAGGCCACCTGGGCCCCAGTCAATCTGTGGCCCATTGCACTCCTCAACAACATAGGGAAAATCATATCCAGTGTTACTCTATGCCGCATCCGAGACAAGATTGATTACTTCACCATATCAAGTCAAAGTGGCTTCAAACGTGGACGCAGCTGCGCAGACAATGTATGGGCTCAACGCATGCTTGTGTCTGTAGTCATGTCCAAACACTGGGACTTCCACAAAATGGGCATTGACATGTCATGAGCCTTCGACATGATTAAATGCTCAAAGACCCTAGATGTACTACGGCAGGCCAGCTGCAATGAAGATGAGCTACGACTAGTGAGACTACTACTTGCAGACACCAAGCTGAGATTACGAGTCAAGGCAGTGAAGTCTGTAAAGTTTGAGACATCAATCGGCTCCCCACAGGGAGATGGTCTATCTCTGGTGCTTTTCATCTGCTACCTTGCTGCCGCATTGAAATCTGTGCGGGAAAGTTCCACAAGACCAAACCCCCAGTGTCAATACTGGGCATGCAGCTGGAGATGGAATATACCGACGATGTGGACTTCATAGACGAGGAAAAGAAACCCCTTGACGAACTTCTCCCAATAGCTGCAAGAAAATTGAGAATCTCTTTATGAATGAATCCAAAACAGAGTTCACCCACATATACCTATCGACAAAGCATGAAGCTATAGAAAATGACGACCCATTTCGTGCCAGCGAACCATAGAGGAAAAGTAAAATCATGGGCTCACTGCTTTGCAGTACTACTGACATTTATCACACTGCGTTATGGGGAACATAGCTTTCCAGTTATTCTGGAAGCTATGGATTCGTAGATTAAGGACGTCCTTGATAAAGAGGCTACGCTTATACAACGCAACCTGCGTATCCTTGATGCTGTATAACTGTAACAGTCGTGCAGCTCCAAAGGCACCTCTAGACAAACTCGATGCCTGCCACCGCAAACACCTACGCACTATCACTGGACACCGATGGCTACACAGCATAATTACCAATGATGCACCTTACAAGATGTGTAATACGTCGCTGCTGTCTGAAAAATTCGTCCAGCAAAGATGGTCCATGTGCTAAGGATGCCAGAAGAGACACTAGCACAGAGGGCCTTGGAATTCTCCCTACTCGGAGCCAGCAAATACAAAGCCAGGAGAGGACTTCATTGCATAAATCTTCTAAGCGTGCTACGAGGTGACCTCAAGAAAGCAGGACTCAAGAATGGGCCTGAGGAAGCTCAGGATTTCGACTGAGGACAAGACACGAAGCGAAGAAGGACTGATTGCAGCTGTAGGATGTTTCTACTACTACAGCCGCAGAATACAGTAATCATACATATATATCATTTTTAATAGCGATAATGTTGGTGAGATTTTATTTGAGAAAACACAAATAAATTCAATAATTATGGGTTATAACTATGTCAATAATAGTAACAGGTTATAATTATATATATATATATATATATATATATATATATATATATATATATATATATATATATATATATATATATATATATATATATATATATATATATATATATATATATATATATATATATATTATTCGCACAGCTTATAAACAGCTCTGAGTACATCGTGCAGCCATACAGTCTTACAGCCTTTGTATAGCTTGCATACATTCCAATATAAATCCGGATCTGTAGACAATGGCCGAAAAAAGAGCATTTAGGTACGCATTCTAATACATTTAAGTAATGTAATTCTACATTGTCAATAGGTCTTAAGAAATAATCGATACCCATACACTGGTGTTCGCGTTGAGATGGTCTGTCATGCTGACACCCATAACATTCCCGGATCGCTAGTCTATGGATCGCTAAATTCAACAAATTTGCGAAAATACCCGTAGCATTGGCTCTGGTAGCTTGTGGAATGCTTTCGCAGTCAAAACTCAGATATTATTCATTTATATCTCGATGACATGTATCTGGGTGTCCTGCATAGCTGTCAGTTGAGCCCATGTTTCTACAGTGACAGGCGAGTCGGGAGGTGTAAAACACTCGTCTTCTTCGTAATACTATAAATCATTAGAATCCAACATATCGGGTAAGGGTTTGAATTCCACCGGTATGTCTTTCTCTACATTTGTAGATGCTTGTTGAATAGCATAATCTAACTCTCCGACAGTCTCTGGGGGATTCGTGCTCGATAAGTCTCTGAATTGCTCTGTCTATTTCAGCATCAGCATGGTTTACATTGGCAACATTACACGGTTGCTTAGACGTTAATCCCATCAATCGAGTCATGCAGACTTTCGAGAATATGTAATCCTTAGTATTTACTGTGTCACCCTCTAAAACTTTATGTAGTTTAATTTCTTCAGCCGTAGTAGTAATGTATAATCCGTCCTATATTAACTTTGAGTTAATGTTTACATCGCTGCTCAGAGTTCTGATTATTTCAAACCAAATGGCTTCGTCAACCAACTATAATCTAACTCTAGAGATGGAGAGCGAAGGCCCATTACTGCATAGGCCTATTTGTCACTGACCATTATCCGAGCAACACGAATCAGTCATTAATCTAATGCGTAATAGCTGATCACTGTAATCACTGGAGAGCATCGCGTCCACCATTGAGCGTTTTTATCTATATATCGACGATCGGGTGTAGATTCTTGATAAATATTGCGCGGCTGCACTAACGCTGGTTAGAAATGTAATAGAAATCTTTGGTTTATTTTTTTCCGGGTATAAAATGCTTACACTAGCATAGAGTTTGTTATAGCTCCGAGAATTTCGGGCATGTTCTCCTTCAGAATTCTCCACGAATCGTTAGGGAATGTTACACTCCTGACCGATGGTTTCTGCCCGGTTTGACCTGGCAGAGTAAAGTACCAAGTTAGCTTGATGTACGGATACTTCTTCATAGCGGCGAACTTTCGAAACGTATTACCGTACATAAACACTCCACGCTTTGTGGGGTAAACACTACCAACACTAAACTCACGTATGTCCACTACAAATTTGTCATTACTTTTCAGAATGCGCACGTGTACATTGTTATCGAGCACTACGGGCACGTCACAACCCATAAAATAGACTGTATTCATACTTATAATAAACGTTGAACAAACTGTTTAAACAAAAATCAAAAACCGTTCTTAAGACATCAGATTTTTAAAACGTTGCTTTTATACTCTAACGACTATCAATTAACGCTCGTCACGCGTCATTACAATAATTGCCCTTAAGCTCACGTCATTGGGTACCTGGAGACCCGTGATTTAACGAGGGGGCGGGGCTTCGTCATCGAACGCATTCCTAGGAAAAGACGTGTCCAAACACATAACCTGGACAGCCCTCATTATGTAATACATTAACTCTTGAGCATTTGGCATAGCTCCAAGAGATCATCCTTAGTTACACCCATTAACCATCATCTCATTGAATGCCTGGATGCACGTGACTTAACGAGTGGGCGGGGCTTCGCGATCGAACGAGTCCAGACATGTAACCCATCAATCATCCTTAATTACCTGGTCATTAACCCTTGTCAATCATTACGATAATTACCCTTAAGCTCACCTCATTGGATGCCAGGAGGCACGTGATTTAATGAAGGGGAGGGCTTATGGACATCCTCTACATCTAACATCCAATCGGAATGGCGGAGGGCTAGGGTCCGATTTTAACACCTTTTCAAAAGGCGGTGAGATCAAAGGAAGAAAGGTGTCAAAATAACAAAGGAGAGAACAAAGGAAAGAACAAAAGAAACAGGTGTGAAAATCGGACCCCAGCTTAACGCATCTCTAGGTCTACTTACACATAATCTAATATCAAATGCAGCACTCTACAAACGGTGTAGCACATACCCGCTATCTCTGAAGATAGCGCAACAGCAATGGTCTATGTTTGGACCTGTTTTTAGAATGACAGAAAAAGACGCCTGACCTGAAAGCACTGTAATTTGCAGTCGTAGGTGCCAACAGGTATCAAGCACGCAAAGAACGCCACACAATCAGCTTGCTAGGTGTTTTGAGATCACACCTAAAAAACGTAATCTAGGACCACCAGAGACAAGAAACTATACCTAACGTAGCCCATGACGCTGGCAGTTGACAAGACAGAGTGGAGAATGGTAAAAAAAACTGATTGCAGCTGAAAGAAGTTTTCATATTTTTGGCTGCAAAACACAGTCACTCATCATCATCATCATCATCATCATGTCAAGTACCTCGAAGTGAACATTTCAGCCAGCATATGCTGGGACTACAAGATTAACATCACATCTGTAATGTAACATCACATACTGCCCAAATAATAAAAGAACAATGCTTAGCAATCTTGATTCGGTCCATATTAGAATATCTATCCCGCTTCTGGCCGTCACATACTTAGGGAAACATTCAAATGTTTGAGAGGGTGCAACAATGCACTGTGCTTTAACTATGGGGACTCAGTATAGCCTCGAAAAGGTTCCGTTAGATAGGATTGCATAGTTTTCGGGTAAGGGGATCCAGAACCAGAACAACCATGATGAATGATCTTGTGAACATCACTATTCAGGTTTACCAACGAGGGCAAAGCAAGACAATGGGGGCCGGGGTGGGGTGGGGGCTAATAACAAGGTTCCTAGTAGTACATAGCCATACACTATCACATCCGCACAGCGTCATCTCAGACACAGCACCATTTTGTGCAATTCACTGACAGCTGATATGGATAGCCAGCCATCGATAGACTCCTTCAAATCTCTACTTGAGGGGGCCACTTCCACTTGTCATCACATCATTGTACGTATCCTGTAGATATGTTAATCTAGCACAATGAGGAGCGATACTGCTGCACACACGCACTCTCGTGTCATGCTACTCCTAGAGAGGTGGTTATTTGGAAGACGTACAAAACATCGATACGTTATCTCAGATTATGAAATCGAGTACTTTTAAATATTTTATTCAATCTGATCCGTAACCATTTCAACCTTATATACACGATGCAGCAAAGTATTTATGGCGTACGAAAAATTCTATTTTCAAATTCAAATCAATCAAGGCAGCGGCGACTTCCAGTAAAATTATGTTTTAACTGTTAGGTACTCCATTGCTGACATGTTTTATGGTATGTGATTGCATTGAAATAAAAATAGAATGCTTTCAATGGTGAAACCAATAGAGCAATCCAATCTGTCAGTCAAGTATATGATGTCATAATGAAATATGTTACAGCTAGGCAGGTTGACGTATTAAAATACGTCATGAATAGCGTATCTAAGTCCGTCTTCTTCTTTCTTCTTTTCGATCGCTGGTATCACACTTGGAGAGCCGTTCTCAAGATGAAATCTGTGGTTTTCTGCAGTTCTTCCACAGGCCCATACAGCTTTTCAAGAAAAGAGGTTGACAAAGGCCAGATCTCTTCTCTCAGCAGCTGATACGTACTGCAACATTGAAGTATGTGCTCTGTGGTCTGTTCTGCTTCTCCACAAGGACAAGCGGGTGATGTCGTAAGGTGGAACCGCCTGTACATGTGTTGGTTTAGTCTGTTGTGTCCAGTTCTGAGACAAAAAAATGGTCACTTGCTCTGGCTTCGAGAGATGATGGTAGGCATCTTCTGATTGAGGTGTTCTATAGAGTGACTTGATGATAGTCTTCATCTCTGTATGGGTAACCATGTTTTCTGTCTGATTCTCTTCTGCACCCACCTTTGCCATTTTGTCTGCTTCCTCATTTCCTTGGACTCCACAGTGTGAGGGGATCCACTGCAATGCTATCCGAAAGCATTTGATGGTTTGTAGTGCTTCTTCAAGTTGTGGCAGCTTACCTTTGGTGATAGCCTCAAGGACGGAGCGGGCATCAGATAAAAAGACAATCTGTGCAATAGGGTCTGCTGTTCTGCTGATGGTATTAGCTGCATGAACCAGTGCTTCGACTTCAGCTCTGTGGTTTGTGCAGTGTTTGCCCGTCGGTATTGCAGCTGAATCATGTTGTCCGTTTGGATACTGTATGTGCAGTTCGGCACCTCCGCTCCTAATTGCATCTTTGGCTGATCCATCTGTGTAGATCCTTATCCATGTCTCCTGAGGGTACATTTCTTCCAGCACGGCTAGGGTCAGGGCCTTCTTGCTCACATCACTGTGTTCATCTTTGGTTGTGAGATGAGGTACTGTGGTGCGAATGGCTATGCTCTCTAGTTTGTTTTCCCAGGGTGGAGGATCAAGGGTGTGGTTTGGGTCTTCTATTTGTGCTGGCAACATTTCTTGGTGTTTCCTTTGAAGTGCTTTTGTCTCTTTCACAAAACTTGATCTTTTAAGTCTTCCTGATGACAGCTGTGCTTGCCTGATCTTCATCGGGTGGTTGCTGAACGATTTGAACTTTGCAGCTTGGATCAGTGCTTTGCATTCCCTTCCTTTGCTAAGTGGGGGGATGCCTGCTGTCTGCTCCATTTTTTCTATTGGTGTTTATCCCATTCCACCAGTGATGATGCGCAGTGCCTGGTTTTGTACTCTGTCGAGGTTCTGTTGATGAGATTTAGCTGCTGTCATCCATGAGCTGGATCCATACTCAAGGTGTGGTCGTACGGCACCTAGGTATATGGTCTTGAGGATCCTTTCATTGGCACCCCACTTTGTTCCTGCCAGCTTCCTCATGATGTTTAGCTTTCTTCTGGCCTTTGCCTCTGCATTCTGTATGTGCTCCTTCCATGTTAATCTTCTGTCGTAGGTATGTCTGCTGGTCCTCGTACTCGCGTGGAGTAACGCCCAGTGTCAGATTGCCAACCTTGGTTTTGGTGGACAGTGAAAATAGCATGGCTGATGATTATTCTTTGTTGATGGTAATACACCAGCGATTGACCCAAGCTGTAATTCTGTCCAAAGCGAGCTGCATTCTGTACGTAGCAGTCGTTGTGTACTCCTCGGTGCACCAGAGTACGAGATCATCTGCATAGAGAGCCGCTTGGATCCCATTGGGCAGCTCTGCTACAATGACATTAATGAAGAGTATGAACAGAGTTGGTGATAATACTCCGCCTTGTGGCACCCCTTGTCTCAGCAATACATTCTGTCCAGATTGTCCATCCACCAGCACCCTAGCTCTGCGATTGTGTAGGTACGACTTGGTCCATCGGAACATGTTACCACCGATGCCTGTGCTCCGGAGCTTCACGAGGAGGCCATCCTTCCACACCTTGTCAAATGCCTTCTGCAGATCGATAAAGGCAGCTAGCATCACCTTCTTGGCTTGAAAAGTGTCCTCTATGACCTGTGCACGATGTGTTGTTTGATCTTCTGTGCTCCTGTCTCTTCTGAAGCCGGCCTGCTCTGAAACTATAACGTTCTCCGACTCCAGGTACCACTACAACCGCTGGTTGATGATGCGCTCCATGGTCTTGCATATGCAGCTTGTAAGACTGATAGGACGGTAGCTCAGCACTTTCGTCTTGTTCTTCCCTTTATCAGAATAGGAGTCATTCTGGCTTCCTTCCAGCACTGAGGAACCTCTCCATTGGTCCAACTGAGATTAAAGATGTCTAGCAACTTGCGGAGAGATGCATTACCAAGGTGTTGGATCATTTCATTCGTAATGCCATCTGGCCCGGGAGATTTCTTCTTCTTTAATTGGCGGATAGCCTTCTTCAGTTCTGCTAAACTAATGTCAACTTTCATTGCATCGTGAGTGTTGGTGTCTGTTCTTTCCTTTTGCTCTTTTCTGACCTCTTTTTGACGCATCCGTGGTATAGAAATGTTGCTTTCTTTTGCATATGCCTTCGCAAAGGCATCTGCAGCCATCTTTCCTGTCAGTGTTTGTCCATCTTCTTCAAGAGTAATCTTCTCTCCCGCGACACCCTCATCATTCAGTGCTTTAGTCAGTCTCCATAGCTTTGTGGTGTCTCTCTCTAAATTAAACCATGCCATCTTTTCCCTCCAGCTTCTTCTTTTGGCCTCCACCTTGGTCTTTAGATAACTGGCTTTAGTTTGTTGTAGCGTGAAGTGGTTTTCATGACAGGGATTACGCTCTGCATCTTCTCTGGCCTTGTCTAGTTTATCATGTGCTGCTTGCAGTCCTCTTGTCCAGTAGGGGCGGTAGTTTTTCCTGAACCCTCGAGGAATCGCTTCGTTGGCAGCCTTGAGGACACTTGAATTAAATTCCTTGACCACATTGTTGATGTTTCTCCCTTCTACTGCTATATTTTGGGTAAGCTCACTGGAACGAATGCAGAACAGACTCCAATTTGCCTCTTTGTAGTTCCACCTTGGATGTTGATGTGTACTTGTCGAAATACTTCCAGAAAGAGAGAGGAGGACTGGGCGGTGGTCGCTTCCTCTTAACTGCGATCCGACCACTCTACTGAGCTTTCTGTGAATGTCTTCTGTACAAAATGCCAAGTCCGGCGTTGTTGTCGAGTGCCACCGGCGCGAGTAGAAGGTAGGCTGATCTGTGGGATCGTTGACAAGTAAAAGATGCTTTTCATCTTGCCATGCTTCAATGTCTTCTCCTCGTTTATCAAGTGTTCTGTATCCCCAGCTCTGGGACTGGCTATTAAAGTCTCCCGCAATGAGGAAGTAGCAGTCCGGGACCTGGATTGTGTCAAGTGAGAGATTCTTGTCATTAGGGCAGTAATAATTGACAATGTCAATCACAGAGTTGCTGGTTGTTACCTTGATCTTGATATATTCTACCTCTTCTATAAAGGTTTTGATCTGGCTGGCGTTCACGCTGTTTCGGACCAAGGTGATCACCCCGCCTTTCTTTCTTCCTCTTCGATCACACCGGAAAATCTGGTAACCTCTGATCTTAAATGGTTTTCCTTCTTGCAGGTGTGTCTCTTGGATGCAGCAGATATCAATGTTGTTTACGTACAGGAACTGTTCGAGCTCTGATTTCTTGTTGGTAACCCCTTCTGCGTTCCAGTGCATGATGTTGATACTAGGGTTCTCTTTGGGGTTGGTCTTCACTTTCGGTTGGCCAGTAGCTCTCCATCCTCGTACCCTGGCTCCACAAGACGAGTTGATGGGACCTCCAGTAGCTGAGGGTGGGCTCCTTCGAGGCGTGGATCCCGCCGCTGCACCTGCCTGGCGGATCCTCACAGGGCGAGCACCATTTCGGTTGATTCGATCTCCAAGTGTCATTTCATTAGCGTTGTGCATAATGCTCTGGTTAGCCTCTCCAAATGTCTGGATTGACACCCAGTGGGTTACACCCCTTCGCTACGTTGAGGCCGAGCATATAGTCTTAAACAGGGGATCTAAGTCCGTCATGCAGGATTTCTTAATAGTCCGTCGTGTGTACGAATTGTATGTCTTAACTACTTAACAACCATTTTGTTTAATATTTTGATACTACTTTGATTGAGCGCTGTTGCTGCCATAGCCAACAACACAACAGCACACAGTCAAATCTGATCTAAAATATTCAACAGCTTACCCGCATAGTTTTCTGGAAATTGAGATTCAGGGAGTCCAGGGTTCGGTAGAGCCCAAAGCATGGGTGTAGACTAGCTAGAGATTGAAGGAGCATAGCTAAAGGTGCATTCGTTCATTAAAGGAGTACTATTCGCTGGGACGCATTATCTTGGTCGTAAGACTATTACAATTGCCCTGTCTGTGCGTCTGTACGCGTGTGTTCGAGTGCGTGCGTGCGTCCACATGTATGAGTGCATTCCCCCATAATACGTCAAATTCCATTCAATGGATTTTCAATAAACTTAGGTGTGTTCGAAGGAGCCTCATAATATTGGGGTCAAATGTCAAAGTACAAAGTCCAGCTCATCAACAGGATTTTGCGGCCATGAATCTCTTCATACAGTGACCTGAGTGATGGTTAGATACTAATGACATGTTTCTGAAACTAATTAAGATAAAGCAGGTAATAAGATGCACAGAGGATTGGAAGCAAGGACAGCAAACATGACTATGATGGACACTGCATGAACCATCAAAGCGTGATCACTAACGACAGGTCATCGCCTGTCGGTTAACTTTCAAATGGTTAAATTTCTTGAAGAAAATAAAAATATCTGCTTATTGAATTCCCGTTTGCAGGCCAAGAGATAAGAAGACTATTTTTTTTTTGGATAATTTACCGCTAGAATGACTGGCTCGGTTACCGAGCCAGACACTCTAGTGGTAAATTGTCAAAAAATAGTTTTCTACTGGCCACAATCCCCAAGACCACTATTGAGGCTGTTTTTTTTACTTGTTCGCCATGGCAGGGTTAATACAACACATTTGCTATGGTAACCCTCTATTGGACTACACTTGATGATGGTTCTATAAGCCGCAGTCACATACACGTTACCTCTGTACACTGTTGTTGTGTAAGTCGCTGACCATTTGCTTCCTCCAGAAACATCACGTAGTGCATATCACCAGTTATCTCCCCTGGAACAGAGTATACACAAAGTATAATTCTATGGCTAATACAAATTTGCTATGCACCAACATCTAATAATCACTTTAGCCGCGTCGCTAGGCGCAATGGTTAATGCGAGCATGGGGCGCGTCTTGGTTTTCCTTTTCTTATACTGTTCTTGTTCTTTAAACATTCCTCAATAGCTCGTGTTCTGCTGAAGGGTTCTTGTTCAAATTTGGATGGAGGCTTGCCCGTCCGGTCCCAGACGTTTGCCAATTTTAGGATAAAAAGGTAAAATGCATCAGCAACAACCTTTAGAAACATTATTCTCAAAATAGACGCTTTGACGCACTTTTTAATAACTCAGGTTCTACTAGGTTGCCTGTGGGGTCGCAACAAAGTATGGGAATTTTTTAAAGACTAGATGAAACGCAACAGCTTTCAGCAAAATAAACACGTGATTTCACGGCGGCACGTTTGAAAAATATATCAGCGACGCGGGTATTGGACAATTTGTCCTTGTTATAGTACATGCTTACTATTCTAGGGTATGTAAAAATTAGTCCGTTACAGTCTGGAATTCTTTCGTTCCTCGTCGATTGAAATATGACATTTAACGGATAGCTACAACATAAAACGAATTAAACATAGCTTATGTACTTTTACCTAGTACCTACGCCCGCTCTTCCAGTTTCTGGTGTATGTCGGACACATACACTCTTCCAGCATTATACACCCGAAACATCGCGTGTGAACCTCACCCGTCCCTTTTCCGCTACAATACATGATTTCGTCAATCGCTGTCTAATATTGCACATAATTGTAGAAACTTTGATATTAGAAATTCAACACAGCTCTGAAATTTCTTACCATGTTTCAAAAACAAAACAAAACGTGGTGTTGAGTCTGTTGATTATTTTGGACTTAATTTGATTGGAAGCCATTGTTGCCTAAGATGGCAATGACTTCCAATCAAATTCACCTTTCCAGAGAACCCCACCCATCATATGACGTCATAATGAACTGCGTGATGTGTAGAATGACATCATAATGAATGACGTCGATAAGTACGTCACGAACGCATATTTGAAGACGGTCTATGAGTTGTTGTGCAAATTGTTTGCTTTTACTATTAAATAAATGTTCTGCTGAATATTTTGAAACTAATTTGACTGGGCGCTGTTGCTGCCATAGGCAGCAACAGCAACCAGTCAAATTAGTTACTAAATATTCAACAGCTTCCCTGTATAGTTTTCAGTAAATTGATAGCTAGGACATTCGGGGATCGATCAATCCCAACACGGCTAGGTGTGGGTGGAGCTTAGCTAGTGATGGGCGGGGCATAGCTAAAAATGGAAGGGTCCATTAAGTACAAAAATAGTCAACATAACATATTTACATCGTGTTCAAAATGGTACTAAGTAACACGTTTCTATTGTTGTCTTATTTTGGAAACATTCCAATTTATTTATGAGCTGTACTTTACTCTCAAGAAACCCGGTTGGAGCCAACCGATTGCAGTTCCTAAGAGAGGAGATGGTCGAAGCACAACACACGCCATATTCTATGACAAGTCACATGTTTATAGCCCTTGATTATTTGTGCTCCATAACTTGGCGCTTTAAGACATATATATTTACTGTCGCTTAGCCTATCTGCTAGGAATAAACTGAAATAAAATAAAACCAGCATGCACTCACCAAGTACGTGTTGAACATTGGTGCTTTCAGTGCACGCGTACTGGTGAAGCTCCAGCTCGGGCCACTTTGAGAAAGCATTTTGGATTGCTTTACAGATACTGTAGTCTGCAGTCTTTTCCGCAAACACATTCAGCATATCACCTACTCTAGAAAGAAACGATACTGTAAAGGTGATTAGACAACTGATAATAGGGCCTATAGTAAAGCTGATAAATAATCTAACACGCATCCAAAACAAAAACAGAAACATGTCAGTTAGTAAAAATATGTTCTAGTGAATAGGCAGCAATGTCTTCCAATCCAATTATGTTCAAAATATTCAACAGTACATTTTATTTTGTCTTGGAAACATTCTAAGCTATTTTGTTTACGGGCGCCAATACGCCCCCCGCCCTGAGGCCGCCATTTTGGCGAAATCCAATATGACCGTCACCCGGGTTAGCGGTCGCTCGCAGTTAAAAAACCCCAAAACGCTAGAATAATGAATAATACCAGAAGCCCATAATACTAATTTTTGGGGGGGTTTCAGAGTTGGGCTGATCTTATGTCAACGATTTTAGGTCAATGTCATCTCTCGAGGTCACACTAAATGCCATTTTGGGGTCAGACTCGGCATTTCTGGGGCGCCATACCAGATCCCTCCAAAATCCGTTCTCATTATTAGCACTATGCCTCACGAGTTTGAGATTTTATGTACAGAAAGATTATTAAATTACCGTGTAAAACATCTGGGACAAATTTGGTGTTTTGGAAGAATCTGAACCAAAGTGCCTTAACATTCCTAATTAGTGTGAAAATTGATCTGTGAAAATCATCGCCATGCAATACTAAATGATAAATCCCGATTGCTAACACATTTTCTGTTTCCTACTTGTCAGGTGACGGGTGAAAATTGATGTGTGAACATCGTCGCCAGGACAAGAGACGAGACGAGATACGAAAATCCATTGCGACGATGAGCCTCCATAATATTATAATAGTTAATACATGAGAGTCGAACTATGTCGTCTACCGAAATTATAAACACTGTTGTTTTTGTCAATTGGACATAACTCAAGAAGCCTTGCAAACTGCTAAGGAGGAGGGGCTTGCATCACTTGATAGCGATCTCAAAGACTACAATGCTATCAATGCCAGTAATCTTCCTTCTGATATCAATGTCACAATTAATCAGTTGAATGGTAGCTCAGGTCTTGCAGCAACTCTTAAATAGCTTAAGGCGAGTATCGCAACAATTGCATGAGTTATCGCAGTAGTTATCGTGTTAAACGGGTGAGACCAACAAAAATTTCATTTACTTGGCAGACTTGTTGCTGTAGCCTCTGATGCGCATGCGGCTAATGGCGCTATTATCGCCATCACTGTTATATACATTTGCAATACTCCACTCGCGCTGATGAGCGACGAGAGGGAATTTGTGGGTGCCTCACCGCCGCCCTTCGATCCACTCATCTGTACGCAAATTGTAGCCTTGATCGAACATTCGGACACCACCGTATTCAAACTCTCAGAGCTAGGCGAGATGTATCAAAAGTTTATGAGTGATCAAAGTAGCCCATGCCGAGAAAAAATGAGCCACACTCAACTCGATTCGAGTATCACCTGAATGGGCTAAGTTTTCCATGGCATAAAGAATATTTACATATCTCACAAATTGAAGGTGGCTGATGATCTGGTGAAGAAATATAGGTTTCAAATTGGTCAAGAAACCACGCTTATGTTCATGCAGGCTGCCGTGATGATGCCTTCTGACGGCTCCTTCCCCGCTACATGCCCTACGGCTCTAGTCAATGAGGAATGGGGCAGTTCCTCAACGTAGTACTCCAGGCCAATGAGCCCTTCATGCACTTGAGAAAGATCTGTTTCACCGCATGCAACATCTCACAACTGCTCATCTACAATACTAGTAAGGCTACGCATCATGCTTTCAAGACGGTTGCAGTATGGCACAACAAGAAGCGACAAACCCCCCTGCCCCTATGTCGTGGCCTCAAGCTGCATGGACATCGATGGGACAAAAGCGGATTGGGATTGACAAAGAACAGGGTATCTCGGTATCATACAATCATGCAATTAAATTGAAATGAGGTGCTATGCGTGCGATGTGTGCTCGCCATGCCTAAGATGGGAGTTGTGGTACCTACCAACAGCCGTCTCAATGACTTCACCAGCCACGTTGTGGATAATATAGATAATATGTCTCAGGGTAACTTCTCACTGGATGTGTTCCACGAATATATCATGACCCCGCTAGAGTGAAGTGGGCTCCCATCAAGCCTGCCCCCTCCGACACGTCGACTCCCAGGCTACCAGACTCTTATGTGATCCATCTCCCAGTCAAACTCACTTAAACAGATGTCTCTTTGCATCCATGCTTGATAAGAGCGAAGTCAGACAGCCCCTTGATGTGTACGATACCAAGGTCAAGAATGGGGTGTGGATATCGCACATCAGCATGGTGCTGTAGCAAAGTGTTGTCGAGGGTGATGCCGTCACCTGGCTGGGCTCCAACTCGTTGCTAGCAAGCTACAAGTCGGCGAAGCCCAGGATCAGCATCTATCTCCTCTTCCCAGACAAGGCCACATTTGCATCTTCAATGAAGCATACGATGGAGCTGACGATGCAGGGCACTAATTTCCTCAGCCTGGGCCAGACTAGCATTTGCGGTGCAGATCAGCCACTATATACTATGATTGAACACTTTGTTAGAAGACATGATGGGTGTGCGGCAGATCTAAGACAGGATGCATCTATGATATGCAGAGGAAGAGAGGAAAATAGGAGAGAGAGAAGCGCACGATGGTGAACATGCAGGGCAGAAATGGAGAGTCCGACCATTAAGAAATGGATACCCTTACCACTTCCTTGTTAGGAAATTTACGATGGTACAAACACCGTGCTTTGTAAGAAGGCAGCCGGAGGGAAACCAGCTATAAAAATGCAAGGAAAGAATGGATGTATCCTCACCGTTTGTGAACAGACGGCCTGATAGATGTCCCACTATAACAATGAGGTGAAAAAATATTCCCCCCTAACACCAACATTGTTAGGAATATATAGTTTTGCGAGAGGAAAGTGCCTCGCACAGGCCTCCGTCAAAAGAAAATGCCTTCAATGCTGAAGCAGAGGAGGATAGTGGTAAAAATGGCCGCCCTCCTGTTTCACAAAGTTGAAAAAGATTATTATGTGTTTTTATCCTAATGTAGTTATTTTACTGCTGGTGTATACGGTGTGTACGTAAAGATGGGGTGGCTGATTCTTATGGAATCAGCACCATCATCTTATGTGAGTTAAAGATCTATTTTAGTTGTACCATTTTAAGTTTTGTGGAACTTATGAGGGCCTAAATTAACAATTGAGTTTTAAACCAAAACACATATTTTTAGGCCGCAAATGGCATAGCACCAATTGTCTTTACTGAATATGTCTCCTGGCGAGGATGCTCGGTATCTTTGCGGATACCCCACGGATCATCTCTCATCAGACTGACAGTATGCAACATGTTGTCTTGTGGTAGCTTCAGAGCCGCACGCGAACCCTCCACATACCATATCACAACCATAAATAACAACACATGGACAAGTCACATTAACGGAAGCATGTTTAGAAAGTGGATTTTAGCTTACTTGTGGTGGGGAGATAGAAACATATTTCCATCTATGGTGGCTTTCCCTTAGGGCGTGGTGAGCTCTAAGGCTTCACCCAGTCACCGTTAGGAGTTAGATGGTGATCCATGTTTCTATCCATCACCTGATGTTTCGAGTATGGACCATATGAGATCCGTACCCTGCTGTTACCGTTTAGCTGCTTTAGGTTTGGAGAAAGTTGCCCAAAGAACTCTGCTGGGATGGCAATAAGATTGCATTATTTATATTTTCACAGTGGTTCCTACTTTGGCATAAAAAAGGCTTGCTTAATAGGTATCAAAAGATACACGGGAGATGTGTGTAATCGATAAATTGATTCTGGCTGGCAAGTTTGTTTGTTTTAGTTGGTCGCGCATGCACATCGGGAAACCTCACGGACTCTGTCATTCTGTTCTCCTTCTGAATGGCTTATGTATGCGTGGGCCTTATGTGGCCAGTGGAGGGGTGAGCATGGAGTATCCCCTACCGGGTCGTTTCATACCCAGCGAAATGGGTCCGGTACGTACACGACAGGGCGGTCTGCGCTACACCCACCTCCCAGTTTGGCATCTGTGCCAAACGGTACGGCATCGCACATCGCCGATCACAGGGCATATACTGCGCGACATTTATAGACTTCTCAGGTAGGCACATAGCCAGAAGGAGAAAGAGTGACGCGTGAGGTGCGTATTCATGACAGGTAGGCACATAGACGTACAAAAGAGTTAGGGAGAGAGGCATACTTTTAATTTAGATTTTTGGCCTGGTTTTTATTCATTGAGTATCACATGAACGGCTCTCGCCACCCCTTTAGTCCATCCTGTAGTACAGGAAGAAAAGTAATACGAAAAATATCATAATAATAATGCCTATAGTGTGTCAGGAAACTTCAGCTTTCTGCTGGAATGGCATGGCCAAATAACATTTACTTACGCTGTGCCATATCAGTACACCACATACGGCGTGTTTGATGGCTTACACACCATGAAGTAATGTATTTAAGGCATAGCTATACGGTATATAGTTATGCAGGATGACAGTAGTCATCCTAGGGACTGGGTTCCAATTTTATAAAAATAATAATAATAATAAGAATAAAAATATTTTATAAAACGGTAATAACATATTAAGGCTTCTCCGTCGTTATGATTCTTAATGGTACAATTCCTACGTAATACATTTCAGCTGTAGGCATATGCGTTTACAGTAAAAGTCCAAAATTTTCCCAGCAAGTTTGGGACGCATGGTCGATCAGAACTGTCTGTTTTTGGTGAACACAAGTTACCAAAATGTCACGGCTTGGTGGAACATCTTCATCAGTTGCTGGCACCGGGCTAGCTGGTGGTGCCGGTGCGGATGGTGCAGTGACTGCAGAAACGGTGAAGGTCGGTACAATGGTGCTGCTGGTTCCTGCTATATAGTCTGGATTGGGTGCGGTGACCAGTGTGTTCTTCCTTCGTTTTGCTGCCGTTACTAACCGTCCAGCTGGTACCTGTGGTATTTTGAATATTTCCACACTATGTTCTATGCTTCACTTCTTCTCCGCATATGGACTGCTCGACTTGGTGGATTTGCGTAGCATTGGATTGTCAGCCGTATCCATGGAGGTAGTGCTGGCGCACAGTGCCGTGGTTGTTGCCAATCTTTCTAGCTGTACTGTAGCCACGACGGTATCACTGCTCTTCTTAGGAACGGTAGCAGAAGCTGCTGTTGTAATGTGCAAAGCTAACTGACTTTGTTTTTCTAACACCTTTTTAGACGGTGCAGAAGATTTTAATGTTCTGACAATTTTAAACATGGTATGTTTCACTCGCGCCATGTATCGTTTTACCAGTCCCACTTAGAATGAAGCTGCAGGTCGGCATTTCTAGAAAAATTTTCTGACAAGGAACGGTACCGCTCAGTGCCCAAGTGCACCGAAACCGTTTGATTGCTGACTGCGGAGGAGGAGTTGGTTCCTCGTCGGAGCTTTCCGACAACCGTAGATTATCTTCAAGGGACATCAGGCCATTTTTATAGCCACACTGCACATCTTTATCCTAACTGGTTTTTCACCGACTTTTACTTTTCAAACATTTTTAACTAATAATAATAAGCTGACAATATAAAAAGCGGAATTTGGTTTTCAACACTAAAGAGGCCTAATGCCGCTGATTTTCCCATGTGTTGATTTGATTGGGAAGATGAAATTACGGTGCACGATTTCCTCCTTTTATAGCTTTTGGTGACGTCACAGGAGGGCGGATGACCACACCTGATCTTTTTCAACGGGTGAGTCGGCCCCGTGAATCATAGTGATGTGGTTGATACTGATTGGCTCAGTGTTCCATTGTTGGTACCACTGTGGTGAGTTACCATGCGGTGTCGTTGGTGATGGCATTTGCCAATGGAACACAGGTCTGTTTGCCTGTACATTTTGCCATTGGTCACTTGCTGATGCCAAGTGTTTGTGCACAGGGTGTGCAGTATTTATTAGTCCCCTTAGGGGATGGTTATTATGTTGTTCGTTATCCAGCAATGGTGAATGAATCTCATTGCGGATGTCAGACAACGTTATATACGGATCACCCGCCTGTGAAGCATCGATCACTTATTGGCGAGTAATCCTGTCTTATGGGTGCTAGTGATCCCGCACCGGGGAGCGGTATATAATGGTTGGTGAGTGTTCCCACCGTCCTACCGTCTATACACTCCATTTCTTCATCTGAAGTGCATACATTAAAATAAAACTGAGACTGGAACATACGGGGATTGATACCCAATGCAGCTTCAATTTCCACTCGAGCCCCACATCGGCCACCATTTGTAGCCACGAGGGGCGTGCGTAGCTCCGCCACGACTGCTGCCGGGTAGTGCTGCTGCCACAGCTGCTGCTGGTCAGTCAGCGTCAGGGTTGGGGAGCGGTCGCCGTGCATCTCCGGTGTCCACAAAAACCGACTTCCAGGGCCAGTGGAATGATCACGTATCATCCCGGCTGTTCATATCACCGGTAAGAACGGTGCTAGCACAATTTACTTTACTTAATAGAAGTAACAAACAGTTTTGTTTGCTTGCTACTTATGGATGGTTCATGTAAAAGCAAAAAGTGGTGTGTAGGTTTGATATCTCCCCAGAGGAATCTAACCGATCTAATCATATATAGAGGGTATTGTGAAAGGTACCCCTGTAGGGGAAAGTCCGGGCAGGGCACGTCAGTTGGTTTAATATAAACTATGTCTGCCTCAGGCTGGCCAAAAATTATTGGTTTGCGAGAGGAAAGAGCCTCGCATGGGCCTCCATCACGGGAAAATGCCTACAATGCCGTAGCAGAGGAAGAGTGGAAAATAGGAGAGAGAGAAGTGCCCGACGGTGAACATGCAGGGCAAAAATGGAGAGTCCGACTATTAAGATGCAGGAGAGGAATGGATACCCTTACCACTTGCTTGGGAGGAAATTTATGACGGTACAAACACCATGTCTTGTAAGAAGGCAGCCGGAGGGAAACCAGCTATAAAATGCAAGGGAAGAATGGAGGTATCCTCACCCTTTGTGAGCAGATGGCCTGAGAGACGTCCCACTATAACAATGAGGTGAAAAAGTGTTCCCCTAACAACTACATGGTTAGGAACATAAAATTTTGTGAGAGGAAAGTGCCTCGTGCGGGCCTCTGTCAAAAGAAAAATGCCTTCAATGCCGAAGCGGAGTAGGAGAGTAGTAAAAATGGCCGCCCTCCTGTCTTGCAAAGTTGAAAAAGATTATTATGTGTTTTTATCCTAATGTAGTTATTTTACTGTTGGTGTATACGATATGTACGTGAAGATGGGGTGGCTGATTCTTATGGAATTCAGCAACATCATCTTGCGTGAGTTAAAGATCTATTTTGGTTGGTACTGTTTTAAGTTTTGCGGAACTTATGAGGGCCTAAACTAACATTTGAGCTTTAAGTCCAAACATATTTTTAGGCCGCAAATGGCATAGCACCAAGCGTCTTTAACGAATACGTCTCCTGGCGAGGATGCTCGGTACCATTGCCGATACCCCACGGAACATCTCTCCTCAGTCCGACAGCATGCACCATATACTCTGGTGGTAGCTTCAGAGCCGCAGAGCTATCCCTCAACATACCGCATCACAACCATAAATAACAACACATGGACAAGTCACATTAAGGGAAGCGTGTTTAGAAAGCGGTTTTTAGCTTACTTAACGTGGGAAGAGAGAAACGTATTTCCATCTATGGTGACTTTCCCATAGGGTGTGGTGAGCTCTAAGGCTTCACCAGGTCACCGTTACGAGTTGGATGGTGATCCGTGTCTCTATTCGTCACCTGATGTTTCGAGTATGGACCGTATAAGATCCGTACCCTGGTGTTACTGTTTACCTGATTTGGGTTTGGAAAAAGTTGCCCAAAGAACATTGCTGGGATGACAATAAGATTGCCTTATAAATTTTTTTGCAGTAGTTCCTACTTTGGCATGAAAAGACTTGCTTAATAGGTATCCGAAGATACACGGGAGATGTGTGTGATTGAAAAATCGATCCTGGCCGGCAAGAAACCTGCTCTAGCTTCTTGATTCGTTCATAAACATTCTGATGGTGCGAACTCAAACAATTATTTTGGCAAGACGGCCAGAGAAGCGTAGTCAAAGGCAGTTACTCATTACTTCGATTTAGGAGGCCTTTACATGAATGGCCAACTATGAAAATCACTAGTACTGTTTATACAACGGTCTCATTGAGGTGAAGAAAAGTTTTTAATAACAATGCTCCGTTTTGTAGAGTAATCAGCCTTGGCTAGCTAACCTATCCTATCAAGTTATCATAGTTCTAGGTTTAGCGGCCACATGTCATGTTCTCCGGAGAGGGCATGCGCAGTGGTCTTAATGTAAAATTGGTGCCATTGGGAGAAAACATGGTAATGCATTTGTTGTTGATGCATAGTGTTACCTAGGTCTACTGCAGTCCAAATATTTTTGTAGTTTTTACTGCTAACTAACATTATGGGCATAATGCCTAATTACATTTATATATTCATGGAAGTATAATGCCACGTCATGCAACATTTCTTCTCACTCCAGTCACGTCCCGATGCTGACATGATGGACTTCGTTTGGTTCATGATATTGGATATGGCGGCAGTGATCCAGATGGTGCGCCCCACAACAGCACGCCATTCTGCGTGTGTGCTGCTCCACATCGTACCATTTCTGGAGGATTCAAATGAAGAGTGGTACCCATTGCATCGACACCGTATAGGATAATTACCCTGAGAAAAATAACATCAAACCTCTCATGCAGCAACAACACAGGAATGGCCCACAGACAAGTGTCAGCGATGGTAGCACTGAAATCCCAAATCATGAATAGAACAGTAGCTTCCTAAAAATGAGCAGAACAAAAGAGCTGTTCTCATTCATCAGTATACAAATCTCCAAGACTGACACGAGAGGAAAGCTTCTCATGAGTACAAATTTCGAGACCATGCACTTCAACAGGCGTTATAACGTCACCACACTTCAGACATGCAACCATTCTGAGGCGGATACCAGGATCCTCCTGAATCTGCAACATGTCGCAGAGCAGAGTGATGCAACATCCTATGTTCGAATGGTGGACAGCGATGTCATGGATTTGTCAGTCCAGTTTTTCGAGACCCTCAGACTACCGGAGCTCTGATGGTCTTCCATAGCAGAAAGACGGACTGTGACATTCCAGTCCATATCATCTGCTCTGATCTCGGCCCGTCAAAGTGCACTCATCCACAGCCTACGTGGTGTGACACAGTTTCTTGGATGTGGCCAGAAGACTTCCTGGACCAGCATACAACACCTCACCGACACACTAGTGGCTCTCACGCAGGACTCTGGCATCTTCAGTCTCGAGTCCGAGAATATGGAGCAAGGGGTGTGGTGCAGCCACTGTTAACGAGGCCAGGCATCACCTCTTCACCACTGGAAACAGATCACATGAAACCAACCCTCCTATCCAACCAGCACTGTTCCAGCATGTGAAGCGAGCGCTCCTATAGGCGAGTTTCTACTTGAGTCATGTCACCTCGGGCCAGTGGGAAACCCATGACTTCCATGAGTGGGCCTCGAACAAAGATGGCACCAGTACATGGCAACGACTATGGGCCACTCTCAGCGATGCTTCCGTGGCATGCGCCATGCTCTTTCACTGCGACTGCATCAAGGCATGCACTGGAAGGTGCAAATGCAATCACGTGTCTGATGCATAGTCTTCTGCAGATGCAAATGTGGGTGCGTTAATAACGAGATCGGTGGTGCCAAGTAGTACTTATTGCTAGAATCATAGAACAAAAGCCACAACGTATAAGTAGTAATAGTAATTATTGGTAATCATTTAATTAGTATCAGTTGCTAAAGCAGCCCTTGTATTTTATTTTGAACATTTAAATGCATATAGCAGCGACAGCGTAGCAGCATAGGTATAGCATTTAGTCAGCAGATGTCATGCCCAAAGCACTTTAATAATAATTATTCCTGAATAATCTTCGTTTGGGGGAGAAAGATGACACCTCCACGCCGGTCTCCTCCATAAGTACCAACTTTGTTGGGAAACTAAGTCATCAAGGATTGCGGGCTGACATCTGCATATAGAGGCAACTCTGACTATGTCTAACGTTCTAACAAGAAACGTTGCTCGACGTCCTCGGAAAATGCAATCTTCCCAGGAGCTTACCATAGCTACGTGGAATGTACGTGGTCTGACTGCAACATCAAACAGGAGAACCTTAGGTGCAGACTGTGAACACTATACAATCGACATCACATGCATTCAAGAGACTAAAGTAGCTAAACACTCAGAGCAGCAACTTCAAACAGGCCATAAGCTAGTACTCATGGAGCAAAAACAGGCCACTTACCGTGGATTAGGCTTCGTAATCGGACCAAGGGTATTGGACGATGTCATTAGTTTTGGATACGTCAGTGATCGCATTGCATTTATCGACCTGGCTATACCAACGCGAAAGCACACCACCACTAAGTGTCGAATTGTCAACGCATATGACCCAACTACCGAAAAAGCCAAAGAGAATCCATCTATATTAGATTCCTTCTATGCAGAACTGAGCTCCGCCATTACTATCTCAGCTAGATGGCAACTGTTCGTGTGTGGCGATTTCAACTCCAAGTTGGGTAAACTCGGCATTGAGGACAAAAGTTCAGGACTTGGCTCATGCATGGGATCATATGGAGAGGGCACACGCAACAGCAATGGAGATGCACTGGTGGAATTCCTTAGTTCCAATGGCCTATTTACCACAAATACGGTTTTTAAACACCCATGCCGTCACCGGACAACATGGACTGGACACATTGCTGATCACAAAGCCCCAAAAGGTTCTAAGGCTACAAAAGCTGTCTTCAGCCAAATAGATTTCATACTATGCAAGACAGCAGCAAAACCCCTACTTCGGGATGCTCGTTCCTATGGAGGCACATACCTCAATTCTGACCATAAGCCAGTCATTACACGCCTCCATATGAACCAGCTCTACCTAATGTATAAACGCCATACCAGGCAAGAGGGTAGAGTCGCCTACAACTAACCCAAGCTCATCAGCGACACTGACACTCACATGTCATACAAAAGGGCCCTCGGGGAGAAAATAGTTGACATTGACGTCAGCTCCGATCCAAACGAAGCCCTAACCAAAATACTGATATCTATGGAATCATCAACTACTAGCACCATAGTGTTCTAAAAACAACAGAACTAGTTATACTGACGACCCTCTCGTAGTAAAACTGTCAGCAGAACAGAAAGCGGTACGTCTGCGCATCTATCAAAGTGGCCAAAGTGAAGATCGCACCAAACCACACCAGGAGCGCAATAGCATTCTGCGCCACATTAGCGAACGCTTAAAAGATCTTGCTATCCAACAAGCAGACACCCTAGCAGATAAAATCCCTACCACGGATGACTGCCACAAAATGTTTTGGGCAGCCAGGGCCCTGAGAGTTGCTGACTACAGACCACCACTAACTGTACACAACTCTGAAGGACACTTTATCGGGACTGACCAGGGCAAAGCAATTCGAGAATGGTTTAAGGAACAGTTTACTGACCACGATGATGAGCCCTTTCACCACAGGCCATTACTAACCACAATTAATACTGCAGTGGTTGAGAAGGCACTTAAAGCCCTGAAAAATGGACGTGCATCTTGACCTGATGGCATGAGCAATGAACTATTCAAATATGCAAGTGACATTATCTCAAAACCGATTATGCACATAATCAATTCAGCTTTTATGCACCACCTTCCCATCGACGCTGTAGGCCAAGGTATCCTTATCGCGCTACCCATGCCCAAGAAGCCACCTGGCCCCCAAAATCCTATCCAATGTTACTCTATGCCGCATCCGAGACAAGATCGACGACTTCACCGGATCATGTCAAAGTGGCTTCAAACGTGGACGCAGCTGCGCAGACATTGTATGGGCTCAACGCTGCAAAGCATGAAACTAAAGAAAATGACGATCCACTCCGTGGCGGCGAACCATGGAGGAAAAGTAAAATCCTGGGCTCACTTCTTTGCAGTACTGCTGACATTGCTGACGCTGCATCATGGGGAACATAGCTTTCCAGTCCTTCTGGAAGCTATGGATTCGTCGATCAAAGATGCCCTTGGTAAAAAGACTGCGTTTATACAATGCAACCTGCATATCCTTGATGATGTATAACTGTAACAGCTGGGCAGCTCCAAAGGCAGCTCCAGACAAACTTGACGCCTGTCACCGCAAATACCTACGCACCATCACTGGACACCGATGGCCAGAGAGCATAATTTTCAACGATGCACTATACCAGATGTGTAATACGTCACCGCTGTCTGTAAAATTCGCCCAGCGAAGATGGTCCATGTTTGGCCATGTTCTAAGGATGCCATAAGACACATCAGCACAGAGAGCCTTGGAATTCGCCCTACTCGGAGCCAGCAAATACACAGCCAGGAGAGGACGTCATTGCATAAATCTGCTAAGCGTGCTACGAGGTGACCTCAAGAAAGCAGGATTAGGTACAGTCAAGTCGAGAATGGACGTGAGGAAGCTAAGGATTTTGGCTGAGGACACGACACAGTGGGCAAAAGCGAAGAAGGACTGATTGCAGCTGTAGGATGTTTCTACTACTACAGCCGCAGAATACAGTAATCATACATACATAATCTTTGTTCAATTTTTTAAATAGTAACTGATTATTTTATCCTTGTCCCCAAAATGGGATGGCCATGACCTTAAAATAAGATCAGAATCAGATTCTCCGATGCAACAAACAAATAAAAAGTTATATTATCTGTGATTCTAGCTTTTTGGGTTTCTTAGCTACGGTATTTTCAACCTCTGGTTCGAGTGACCTCTATTGTGACCCTAGGGTTAGGGTTAGGGTTGTAATATTGCCTCGAATTTTAAAAATAAGGCGAGGTTCAGATTACTCAAACCCAGAAACCGATAAAATGAAGTATTGTCTGTATATCTTGACCAAAACAAAAAAATGACGAAATTGACACCAAAATTAGCTTTAACGTGACCTTGAGGGGTGACCTTGACCTCAAATCGTCGAAATAAGATCAAAACCTGATTCATGGACCCCTAAAATGTGGTATTATTCACGATTCTAGCCATTTTGGTTCATTTAACTACAATTGACCTTGGACCCGGGTGGCGGCCACATTGGATTTCCGAGAGGTCCGGGATGGGTGGGAGTCTGGTGGTGGTGGTGGCGGTGGTGGGGGTCTGAGGAGATAGGGGAGGTGTGTGTGTGTGTGTGTGTGCGTGTGTGTGTGTGTGTGTGTGTGTGTGTGTGTGTGTGTGTGTGTGTGTGTCGTGTGTGTGTGTGTGTGTGTGTGTGTGTGTGTGTGTGTGTGTGTGGTGTGTGTGTGTGTGTGTGTGTGTGTGTGTGTGTGTGTGTGTGTGTGTGTGTGTGTGTGTGTGTGTGTGTGTGTGTGTGTGTGTATGTGTGTGTGTGTGTGGTTTGGAGGTGGGGTGTGTGGAGGTACCCGTCTTGGCGCCCATGAGAAATTGAAATAGTATTGTATGGACGACATCTGGGTCAAATTTGGTACTTTTGGAAGAATCTCAACCAAAGGTTCCCTAACCACCCTGACCATGTGTGTTTAGGAGCATCAATACACAAACATAAGCCCTTTTAGCTACTGACTGGTCCAATGAGTGAAATCTGACATCCAAGGGTACAAAAACACGGATTATAATAATAATAATTATTAATATGGATATTTATTCTTTCCGCTTCTTTCCGCTTCTTCCTTCTTAGTCTGGAGTAAAACATCTCGACCGTATCTCATCCTACAGTTTTCATCGGAATCGGATCAACTTCCATTACCCATGGAGGAATCGCTTGCTTGCGATTGTATTTTCGATTATGTCCAACGGTTTTCGAGAGACCCGCTTTTCCGTGGGCAAAATGTCCCATAGGAAATGTATGGACAATTTCAGTATTGGTCTTTGAAGCAGGGTGTAAAATAAATGTGGAGTATTCCCAATATGTGCAGCGTTCAATCAAATATGTACAGTGATCATGGTGATTATGTGCAGTTAAAACTTTTACTACAGCAATGGCAAACCATGTCCAAAAGATATTTTTCATTGCAATGCTGTCTCTGGCTTTCGGCTGTATTGAGTCTCTTCTCATTCACTGTTATAGGGTTATGAGCAGGGTGGAGGAATCTACTTTAACCCTGGTGTGGGGGAGGGGGAGGTGGTGGAGAGGGGTTCCTGAATTAGAACTGTGGGTGGGACCAAAAACTAGGTGAGCGCTATGGGAATACACAATGGAAAGGAAAAACTTATGGGAGGGGTGGGGAGGGGGCGCCACCCTTGCACAGTAATTAAAATATGTTTTTGGTAGTAGCAAATTGATAAAATAGAATAATTTCACAGCCATTTAATTGTCTATATCTACCTAGATGTGCAAGAGATGCCCGCTTAGAGGATCGGGATTTCAAATTTCTCCAGGGAGCACCCCTAACCCACCATCCCACCACCAACGAACGGGAGGGTGGCATCTTTTCCCAGGCTTTCACTAGTGTGCAATGATCATTTCCCTTATTTTGCATCCTGCTTTGAATTGCGATTATATCTAGAGGTTTGATCGTAGCAGCACCAAAATTGGATAAGATGTTACATTTGTGAGTGCCGAAGATGGTTCGCCATTTTGAGATCCTGGGTCAAAGGTCAAAGGTCAAAGTTACCCATTAGGGCTCACAGAAAACAGTTTTCTCTTTTGGCAGAAATAAATGAAATCCCCTTGGTCAAAGAAGGTGAATGGACGTATTAGAAGATATTACATACCACTTCACTAATGCCAAAATCACCCATTGTAGACAAGAGCACCCCTTTGAGGAAAAAATGTAAGTACGATTATGCCTAGAGTATTCAGCAGATTATCACCAACCTTGGCCATAATGTTTTCTGTGGGATCGCAAAGAAGCATGTTGACTTTGGGGTCAAAGGTTAATGCTACCCATTAGTGGCAAAGTGATTCATCATGGGCAAAAGTTACCAGTTTTCGTTTTAAACTCAAAACAACTCTACAAGATCAGAGAAGGTCAACTGAAATATTTTAAGATACCCGATTTCACCATATAATCTCAAATTCTCCCTTTTATGGGCTATGTTACCCACGAAGGAACCAGAATTACCAGTTTTCGTTTTTTGTAGAACTTTATTCCACTTAATTATGCTCATCAAATCGACATATTAGACTATATGGTATGGCCCATCTTGGTGTCTAGGCACTCCATTTTGGTCTTACATGAAAACCTTATTAGGGGTATATAGCGTATGCCGGATTCAATAGTGAAGTTATCGAAGCTCAAGGTCATAACATATGTGTCAAATTTAGCAGTTTACTGCTTTTTGTTCAAATAAACTCCCGCTGGTCAAAAAATGTCACTGGACATATTAAAATATATTAGATGTCGACGTATAATCACATGGTCATCCATTTATGGGCTAAGGTATGCCAACAGATCGATGCTCATGGTACACCAAGTTGCATAAAGCATATGGTAAGTGTGTACATACAACAAGTTGGCTCGTATGAACAGTATACACACTTACAAATGTATGCAACAAAAAATTGGCTAAAAAATAGAACAGTTTCCTATTTTTATCCAACTTTTTCAGGTTAAGTGGCATTAAAGCTACCAGTTTTCGTTTTTCACAGGAATGAATTCCCATGATTAATTATACACTTACAATAGGCATATTAGATGTCACTTTATCTTGGTGCAAAGCGACCCGATTTTGGTCAAATTTACAGTTTCCTTTTAGCATAAATGAACACCCAATGCTTCGAATATTTGAAATCGAATTCTTTTCAAGATGACCGCCGGATTTTGCCCTGATTAACTTGAAACTTGGCCAGCTGTTAGCTGTTCTATTGAAGTGATTCGATATCAATTTTGAAGTGGCTTCATCGAATAGTTTCCAATAAATCATCTTTACTGTGCCAGAGGAGTCCCTATAGTAAAGGGAATTTCTAGTAAGTTTTTTAACTACATCTACACTTAGAATTTCTATCGGATCACTATCATATATCGGTAGGATGGGACCTTTGGGATCCTAGAGGTTTCATGATTTTGGGGGCCAAGGTTCAAAGGGCAACGGTACCGCTTATGGGTCAAAATTACCAGTTTTCGTTTTGACGGAAAAGAACTCCCCTTGATCAGAGAATGTCAATGGACATGGTAGAAGATATCCAATGTCACCCCGTAATGCCACGATCAACCATTATCGGCAAGTTCATCATATGGTGTGTCAGAGATAACAATTTTCGTTTTTTGCCAGAAATGAATTCACCTTCGCCAGACATGTCCAATTGTCATATAAGAAGAAGCAGTTTACTATTCCGTAATGGCCAGAGCATGCATATTTACAGTTACTTCTGCAAATGTGTTTTAATTTACTTTGTAACCTCTAACATACCAACCTCCTCATGTACATATAGACAGGCATCTGATAATAGAATCGTTCCACTTGGATAATGTCTCCGGTTCTATACCGGTACAGACCCTCTAGGGTGGTGGCCACGGATTCATACTGCATACCGGGAATCAACTGTAGGCAGAATAACAATATTTCAAGACAAGGATCTTTTGAAATTCAAGTATTTTTTGGGGGGTTTATTTAACACCAACTATGATGCAATATAGGGATTTCACAATGTAACGTATTGATATAAAATATAGCACGAATACAAAACATCGTGTTTAATACCGAGTTGCCGTACGTTGTTTCTGTTTTATTTCTAATATGGTACAGTGTATAGTATGATACAGGGGCATAGCCACATGGACACACCAACACGAATGGACGGATATAGAGACACACGTACACGCAGACGCATCGACCTCAATAACGCACATATGAACGCACGCATACGCTTGACAATAGCCACGTCCAGATACGCACACGTAGAAACACGATTACGGAATACGCTCAAATGATGGACACGCCCAGTGACACGTGACAAACTAGAAAGGACACGCCGCTAACCGTAGGACAATCAATGGACACACATATACATTATAGTAGTAATCGCCACGCACACAATGGAACAATTAGTTATTAGTAG
>JAVVLW010000303.1:0-46000 GCA_034401795.1 Chaetoderma sp. LZ-2023a | reverse complement strand
GCTCATTTTCCCCTTATTTTAGAGTTGGCCAAATTATTGGAACTCAGCATGGCTATGCAGATACCTCAACCAATAGGAGCCGCACAAAGACATTCAAGCTTCTGAGGTCAATGCCATTGTGATCTTGATACAAATCTAGATTTGCATTTGGAAATGCATAATGCCAAGATTTTCTCCAGTATCACGTTAGTGTAACACTTATGTCTTGTTTATTAACTTGAAATTGAGTTACCCCTGTTATGCATCTATCCTTTTCAGTCATGGGATGATGATGATGATGATGATGATGATGATGATGATGATGATGATGATGATGATGATGCTGCTGCTGCTGCTGATGATGATGAATGACAACGGTGCGCAGTGTTCTGTGGCTTCAGAAGTTTGAACCCATCCTGCAGCTGTGCAATCAGTTCATCTTCTTTGACCACTGTTTCATGCCCTTACTTTTTCGATGCACATACAAGTATGTCGCCATTCTTTGTCAGCAACAATATTTTGATTAGCATGTTACAGGCAGACAGACATAGATGTAGACATCGTCACACATATTTCAATCATATACCATCAATTCTCTAATATAAATTAGATGTTCACTTAAATAAAGATTAGTGCAGAATAAACCAAATCTTCTATGTGAACAATGCATATTTATCAAACCCCATGGCCTACCTCTCCAGCGAATCGTTCCTAGGATTTCAGACAGCTGTTTCCAACCGAGCGGCACAGGTATCGACACACATTTCACCAATCTCCAAGAGCCACACGCTGCAAGAACCAATGACGTCATTAAACATTGGTTAGGCTTGGATAAAATTCCCATAATGATATAAAAATAGCGAGAAAATCTGCTTCGTGTTCATAATTTATGTAATACAATATCTATTTTATCCCAAAATGTTTTACAATGTACGCACAAATATGTCTATGTGTAACCATAACCAAATTTAATTTAACAAGGAGAACTAGACGCTATTGCTATCATGTCAGCAGGAACATTATCTAGGATGAATATACGATATATGAACCGGAAATTGCATATGCTGCTACCACAATATATACGAATATTTCTTTGCTACATCCCACAGTTTGACCGAGAATATGAAGAGACCAAATGTCATCAATGTGAATGACACCATATTCTTATGGCCTATTTGATTTAATAATTTAGCTATGTAACGGCACATATATTAGCAGATAAAGAAGATCTTATTCGAAATAATCTCAAGTGTTTGTCCAAAGCTTAATGGAAGCTTCTAACTAGGACGAAAATTCCTAGCTTATCGCCGATTACAAGATCGTCTAACATTTGCTTGTCATGACGTAAATCAAGATCATATATGTATAACGGTAGGTATGTCATTATAAAGTAACATGATGCATCTATGTAGATCTGGATTTAGGAAAAACAAGCACATACATATACCTACATAATAGTATTGATTGTAAAGAGGGTTAGACAACATAGGGCCTTACGTAAACAGTTATCATTGCAAAACCTGCCCGCAATACCGTTCCTTGGGTGATAGAATGCATAATGCATAACAGTTATTAAAGCCAAAACACACGAGGCTTCGGAAAACCTGAAGCAAAATGAATACCACAGACGAGCGAGCATTCATGGATAAAGATTCATATGCAACCTTGGTCAATTGCATTGACTTGAAAAACGACAGCGTGTATTGGCCTTTGAACGCATACATACCACACTCTGTTTTAAACGACTCCCGAATATCGGTTGAGGCCATGGGAGTACGTTTCCTAAACCCTTATCACTCAAAATTATAAATTTTCAAATTAAATTAAAATATGAACTGGTGTTCATTTTTCAACAAATTTGGTGGAAGATGTTGCTGTCGTAGACAGCAACATCATCCATCAAGATTGTTGAAAATATACACCAGTGTCTTTGCTATTGACACAATAAAAGATATCGGTGCAATAGTGAGATCAGTGTGGTAAGGTTAAAATGGATGGTCGCTGGCTATATGATATTTTTGTCTTAAAGAACCACCATCCTCTGGGTACAAGTCGTGAGATATACTGGCCAGCTGACCGGCATACTGCTCGTATTCATGGCGGTTAACATGTAAGTAAATCCTGTGTAAAACGGACACTTTAGGGACTATTATCATCAAAGTAGATGTCTACACAATCGGGATGCATGTTACGCTCCAGCCGCTTGTCCCTCGTCTATATTTCTGGATGCAATATCAGTTGAAATCTAACTGGAATATATGTATGTATTGCGGGAGAAATCACACATAGGTCACAGCCTCGAAAGCGGTTGAAATTAACATACCATCTGATTGTGTCTCCTGCATTTCTGGAGGTACTATCAGTTCAGATAATTAATTAAATATACACGGTATAGGTGTTCAGAGGGGAAATGTCAAAGGATGATTGTGTGCGGTTGGGGTCGGGCGGAGTGCACCCGCTCTAGATCCGTCATTGGGTTATTAACAGCGCGCACGGATTAGAAAGACGCGGTGTAACTCTGTATGTCCACACAACAGGGACAATTTGCGAGAATTATACTATAATTTTGAGAGAATAGATTAATGCTTAATCAATAATGTCCTCCCCGCACCGGGCACCCCCTCCTACTGACTATCTAGTTGTGTACTATTTTACTTTGCAAAATTAAATCTTTTGCTGCAAAATACATAAATGGTATCTACATAGAGAAGGAGGAGTGCACACCCTCTGCGCCTCTTTCCTGGATCAGCCACTGCGCTGCTGAATTTTCTTTAACGAATTCAACCGGAAGCTGACAGGCACCACCATTTCCCAGCCAAATACTTTCAACATATTCAATAGATTATTTCTTTAAGTGTGATTACATGTAGCCGTGCCCTATGCAACGAATGACGGTGATCGGTACTGAACTTTCACAAGAATAGACAGGAAGCCATAGCGGCGCCTCTTCGAGCGAGGCGTAATTTCTTGCACAAAAATGCGTTAATCGACCGGAAATAATTAAATCTATTTTAAAATTCTAGAAAGTGTTTTAAAACATTGTTGTCTCATGGTTTCCAATTTTTACAGGCAAAAGAAGCCAATTTTGTCCAGTGGTATCTGTAGAATATGACTAGACGAAGCTGATGTAATTTGTTACTTCCGCACAATCCCAAGATACTCCATTACAGTCCGAGAAACAGCGTTCCAGAGATTCCGCTTCGGCAACGTTGTATATCTGGTGTAAGCTAAAAGCTTCTGCGATTGCAGAGGAATGGATGAATCCGATCTGTCCGTCAAGAACTCAAGCACATGACGTCATAATCAATTACGTCACATCTAGGCTGATGCCACAATCATAGTTGACAGAAATACTCCGATACGAACCTGCAATAGTCCGTCCGTAAAACACATTCTGTTGAATATTTTGAAACTAATTTGACTGGGTGCATAGGCAGCAACAGCACCCAGTCAAATTAGTTTCAAAATATTCGACAGGTTAGCTGCATGGTTACCATGAAATAGGAATTCTGGAGTTCAGGATTTAAAGTATGTAAATTAACCCCAGCATGTTCAACGTGTGGCGGTGCATAGCTAGAGATGGGCGGGGCATAGCTATAAGTGGATTCATCCATTCCCCACTTCTTGGAACTTTGTTTGCGAACATATTAAATATCTCGAAGTCTCTATCCAATTAGGCAAAGATTTAGTATCATTTCGGTTCACGCGCTAGAGTATGGTGAAGTAGAGCTACTCAACGAATGTAGTGTGCTACTAGCATTTCCCCTGAGAGTGATGCAAACCAGGATGATCACAAATCTAATGAACATATCAGATTATTTTGCATCATATGAGGAACCTATTTAACATACCCATCACATTTGCTACATACGATCGGAAATCGAGCAAAATGTTATTCACGTCGGCCCCGTGAATCACAATGAATGCTCTTTTAAATAATTTATTTAAAGTTCCTGAAAATTTAACATGGCCGATTTATCTCCTGAATTTAAGGTACCATTCGTGGATGCCGGTGAAATTGGCACTGGCATAAGTTCGTGATTAAAGATGGCTTCCAAATCTATACCACTGTTTGTTTATGCTTTTCCTACTTTCTAGATGGAATATAGTGAAGCAAATGTAGACACTGGCATCTTCTCCGTGTCACTGCTTCTTTTAAAGGCGCTAATCTTTCTTCAACGAACTTTGTGAGGGAAAAGTGTGTCTGTCCTAAATCTCTCGTGTTGAGAAGACATGATGAGATCTCAGCCATAGCCAAATCTTTGGTGACAATGTTTTGTAACAGAGATGACTTACTGTCAAATACACAGTGGCGATTTAATACCGAAACTAACTTAGTCTCGTCAGTTGTATCCCGTATTTCTCTAGCTCGAGTAGATTCTGTAGGTTTATAGTCATCATTGCTGTATCCTGACAATAACAGTTCTCTGGTTTGCTTGGAAGACTATAGTCTGCACTGACTTGGTTGAATTTATTGTTCGTTTCTTTCACTACAAGGTTACCATTCTGGAATTCAGTTTTTACTGCCGCTACATATACCGATCCCCGCCTGGCATAATTTGTGTGATTGTAGTGTGATTATAGTGGAAGAAGTAAGGGACCATTTGGGTGAAAGATTATAAGTGAAGTTCCCAAAGGCCTTCGCCGTCTGCTCGTGTGCACTGTAGTAGCATCGCAAGCATTTCCATATACGGCCACCAGACCAGTGTACATGCTCATACCACTCTTGGTTTAACATCGCCATTGAATTGTGGTTTCGCATTTACAACGTTCACATTGGGGGGTATGATAGAATCTAGCTCTTCTGGGACGTTCAACGTTGAGCTTCGTGATAGTTATGTCTTTTAGAATTTTGTGAAGAGCTGTTTCTCGCTGACAGGCTGTTGCCTGGGTTGCGTGGAATGTGTTCATACCATCAATCGTACTGTCATTAATGTCAATATTGTCCACAGAGAAATGGACAAACCGTTCCCCTACAAGATTTGGCTGAATAATAGCCCCAGACACATCCATGGTTTTTAGACTACTTTCTGCTAACACGGTGTCCAACCTTAGAACATCTCTTTAGTAAAATTTGTGACCGGCATTGTAAAGGATCTGCACCAAATGTTTAGATCGTGTTGCTTGTTGACATGTGCTGGCCAATCCTATGTGCTTTGGTGTCAACTGCTTTCCTCCGCTTAAGGAGTACACCAACTCTTGTCTGATATTTAGTATTCTGGTTTGTCTGAGAGTTTTACCACGTGTATAATTAAGTATTTCTGAAGTATTTTCAGGCTCTTTTCTAAAACTTCCTGACACCCTAGCATCGAACTAACATATGGTCACTGGTAGGTATGCAATCAATCGCGTTCTCTTCGTTAACATCTACTTTTTGGAATGTCTTATGTTTAAGTATATCACTTCTAAGCTTTAAGACAACATGCACCAGTGAAAGAAATTCATCACTCTCTTCGGGTCGATATACGGGTATTGTCATATTTTCCTCCTGGTCTACAAATGTCATGAATGCAGATATCGGGATATGAGCATATTTCTTAGACACAAATACAGTACGACTCTCTGTGGCGGCATGACCACGTAATAGCATAACATCTAACAATCCTTCAACTAACACCGTCAGCATTTCTTTGAATGCCGCAGGTCTGCTAACAAATTATACCGGGCTGGTAATACTTGATTCATTTATAATGTCACAGTAACGATGCCACACTTCAGTCAGCTCAAGAATACCACCATGTTCTAAGGATTTTTCTAATTCATTTAGCAACCAAACCATCGCAATGTCAGTGTCCGACTTTACTGATTCATCTTTATTTTGTTTGGATTTTCTGGTGATGTTGATATTTCCCTTCTGAGGCTATGAGATCGTGGTTGTTTCCTATATTGCTTCCGACTCATATTAGGTTAATAAGTGCGTACTATTTTAAAGATCACTGTGCAGATGTTTTGCAAACAGTTCGAGTACGATATGCAACGGGTTAGCACAGTATTACATCTGTGCATTATTAAGAGATATATTCATTTCAACATAATTGAAATGAAATTAGGTCAGGATTATGATCGGAACGAACGACTGGTCTGCTATAAACATTATTTTCCAAATGTAATTTCGAGGTGTACAACATTTACACCAACGGGACCAAAATTCTTCAATAGTGGCATTTTATTAATGGAATGGCTATATGCTAGGTTAACCAGACTCAATAGAACATCCGAATGAGCTAATATACTATTCCACTTTATCAGCCCATCCTATGACGTCATAATCAACTACGCGACATGTAGAATGACATCATAAACAATGATGTCATGAATGACGTCGATAAGTACGTCATGAACGCATAGTTGAAGACGGACTATGCGTTGTTGTACGAATTGCATGTCTTTACTATTTAATAAACATTCTGTTGAATATTTTAAAACTAATTTGACTTGGCGCTGTTGCTGCCATAGGCAGCAACAGCACCAAGTCATATTAGTTATAAAATATTCAACAGCTTACCGGTATAGTTTTCAGGAAATTAATAGTTAGGGAATTCGGGGATCGATCAATCCCAACACGGCGATGTGTGGGTGGAACTTAGATAGAGATGGGCGGGGCATGGCTAAAACTGGAAAGGTCCATTACGTTTTGTTTCCAAATTTTTAGTATTAATTTCCTTCAGGGTTTAAGGGTCATCAATCGTCAAGGGCGTAAATGAAAGCGGCTTAGATCCCTCTGTACAGGTTATGTGTTGCAGAGGAGCTAAGATTATGGACATTCTAGAGGTTCTATACTCCATAGACCTACAGAATTATAGAAATATCATCATCATGGCAGGTACGAACAATTCGAATAGTCCGATCGGTGAGGTGTTGCATGACTTTGACAAATTACTAAGTGACCTACACACGCTGGCACCGCAATGTCAGTTGTACATCTGTCAGCTGTGTCCACGGGGTGACGATCGAAAGCGTAATGACTTCATCACTAGATACAATCGCCATTTAGAGGTGCGGGAGCAGTTCTTGGACTTCACTCTTATTGAGTCGGCGGACTTATTTTATTCACGAGCGGGTATGATAAACAATTCCCTGTTTTATGCAGATAAAGTGCATATAAACAAAACCGGATCTTCTCTACTGGTACGTTGCATAAATGATTACGTGACCATTCTTCGAAACGCGGTGTGTAGGTTTTGTGGTGAGCCCAATCACAAATCATCCATGTGTCGTCATGGTCAACTGGTTCAATGCTATTCCTGTTACGGCTACGGTCATAAATCAAATCTGTGCCTTGGACATTAATTGGCCGGCCAAGAAGGAGCGCCTATTGTAAACAAACTGTGTAAAATTAACAAAAATATTTCTCAAACAAAGTATAATAATAATAATAATAATAATAATAATAATAATAATAATAATAATAATAATAATAATAATAATAATAATCTCTCCTTTGCAAATAATACCATGAGTGGAGAGAATTGTAATATGAGGATTACGGATAATAATTATCTAAAATTCGTAAATATTTTCTACTACATGAACATGTCCAAAGTAAGTTTTCTAAATTTCATCAATATTATTTCATACTGTGTCGTTGGAAAGATAACCGACCAACAAACACATGCAAGTGTTAGGTCACCTCTTGATCAATGGAAATGTAACAATGCTTTTATCAAATTAACAAAACAATATGACTCCCCATTGTTCAATTCAAATGCGAAAGGCATACGCATAGGCCACTTAAACGTACAGCACTTGTTGCCCAAAATAAGCCAATTGAAAATAATGATGGAAACAAGCATAAAACAAATTGAAATTCTTGGTACAACAGAAACTTTTCTTAGCAGTATCTCGACTAATAACCTAATCGAAATTAATAGCTATAATATCGAGAGAAAAGATAGGTCAAATCGCTCGGGAGGCGGCATTGTAGTTTACGTTGAGGAGAGCCAATCATATTTTAGGAGGGCGGAGCTAGAATCTGAGACTTTGGAGGCACTATGGATTGAAGTTAAGCCGTACAAAACAAAACCATTTTTATTAGGCTGTGTTTATAGACCGCCGGATTCACCGTCTAGCTGGATTGACGAATTCGAATCTTTACTCGAGGCCGCATATTTATATAATACTGATATTGTACTGATAGGCGATTTTAATATAGATTTTAATGTTCCCATAATAGCAAAATGGCAATCATTAATGGATGCATTTCACTTAGTGCAGTTAATAGATAAACCGACCAGAATAACGGAAACGACTGCTAAAATAATCGATCATGTATATTGCACTGAAAAAAGCAAGCTTACTTCTGCGAGTGTAGGCGAGCTTGCGCTAAGCGACCATTTTCCCGTATTTGCAGTGCGGCATAGTGTCACTAATAAAACTAATAGTCATCATTCAATAAAATACAGATGTAAGAAAAAATTTAACAGCAACAAGTTTATTCAAAATTTATTAGAATATAATTGGGATATAATTAATTTCGTCAACGATCCAAACGAAGCACTAAGCGTTTGGCATGAAACATTCCTTAATATTTTAAATAACCACGCCCCGATTGTCGAGCGACGAGTTAAAAAGTACTCCCAACCTGGATGGATGAACCAAGACATCTTGAAAACGATGAAAGACCGAGATTATCACAAAAAGTTTAAAAATATTGTCAAATACCGGGAATTGAAGAATAAGGTAATGTCATTGATAGAAAACGCGAAACGGCACTATTTCGGTATACAGCTGACAGAAAATAAGCATAATCCTTCAAATATATGGAAGATCTTAAAAAGCATCAGCCCCAAAACAAACAAAATGCCATTAATATTATTAGATAACCAGGGAAACGAGGTTAGAGATACCGGACAACATTGTGAGATGTTCAATAAATACTTTGCTACTGTTGCATCCGACCTTGCGAATGCCATACAAAATAAAAACCACGCGATTTCACAGGATCTTGTAATGCATGTTAACAGTAGAGTTCCAAACGATGTCCAGTTTAAAATACCTGGAATAACAGTAGATTATGTTTACCGTGAAATTTCCCGTTTAAAAACTAATAAATCCGCAGGGTATGATACTTTGAACGCGCATTTCCTAAAGCTGGCCGCTCCAGTTATCGCACCATCAATCACCGCCATTATTAATAAGAGTATTGATACAGGAGTATTTCCTACCATGTGGAAATGCGCAAAAGTTAAACCCTTACACAAGTCCGATAATAAAAGCGAAATTAGTAATTATAGGCCCATTTCTATTCTGCCAATTTTATCGAAAATTCTGGAAAGACATGTACACAATTATCTATATAAATTTTTGACTACATATGATCTATTATGCGAATCTCAGTCCGGCTTTAGACCCAAACACTCCTGCGAAACCGCGTTGCTAAAATTAATAGACACGTGGCGATTTGCAGTCGATAATGGAGAATTCGTTGGAGCTATTATGATAGACTTCAGAAAAGCGTTTGACCTTGTAAACCACGACATACTGCTACGAAAACTAGGCATTTATAAGTTTCATGCATTTGCGCAAAAATGGTTTAGATCGTATTTAGAAAACAGACAGCAGTATGTTTCAATCTCGGACAAAACATCTGGCATGTTACCAGTCACGGTAGGCGTACCGCAAGGCTCGGTGTTAGGACCTTTGCTATTTATTATCTACGTGAATGACCTCCATATGAATCTTACCTGTAATGTCGATATGTATTGTGACGATACAACCATGCATTGCCATTTCGATAATGTAGCAAATATAACTGAAAAATTAACAGCTGATATGGCATCCGTCCATGATTGGTGTCAAAACAATAAAATGGTTATAAATACCGACAAGACCAAATTACTAATGATAGGCACTAAATTCAAACTAAAACAGATAAATCCGGAAATTAAAATATCTATCGTCGATGGAGAAATAGAAAGTGTAGAAAATGCAAAACTCTTAGGCTTAAATATTAACAACAATCTCTCCTGGCAACAACACATCAACAAAATTTGTAGCAAAATATCTTCCCTAATTTTTATGTTAAAGAAAAATAAACGGTACATGAATGTTGATCAACGAACCTTATTTTACAAATCATACATACTTTCGCACATTGATTACTGTTCTCTCGTATATTACGCAGGTATGCCAACATTGTTGAGCAAACTAGAAAAACTTCAAAAACGTGCAGCGAGAATCATCTTAGACGTCCCACATAGAACACCATCGCGGCAATTATATGATGAATTAAAATTGACGCCACTATCTCAACGTATAACTATTAAATCAAACATTATGACATACAAAGCACTAAACAACCATACACCTAAGTACATCAGCGACATGCTTACACCCATAGAGACAGCACACACATTACATCTACGATCTAAAACTAATAGCCATTTGAAGCCTCCGAAAATACGAACCAACTATGGAAAATACAGTTTCACATACACAGCTAGTCAAAATTGGAATTCCCTTCCTACGTGTGTTATAAATTCAGAAACGCTATCATCTTTTAAGCACAACATGCACATACATACACACTTTCAATGATTTTATGCTTTGTTTCAACGTACCTGCATTAATAATAATAATAATAATAATAATAATAATAATAATAATAATAATAATAATAATAATTAATAATAATAATAATAATAATAATAATAATAATTTATCGATTGCAAAATATAATAGTATCTAACCATAAGAGCCGAATTTAACCTGCTCGGGGCCCAGGGCTAATAACTTTCTGGGCCCCAGTGTTCATTAATCTCCCGAAACTAACGGACTTCTCCGGGTTTATCTATGCCCCGCCCATCTCTATCGAAGCTCCACCTACTCATCATTCGTGTTGGAATCGGTCGATCTCCGAAGATTTTGGATATCATTTTATAGAAAACTAAATAAACTATTGAATATTTTGAAGCTAGTTTGTCTGAGTGCTGTATCTGCCTAAGGCAGAAACGACACCCAGTCAAATTAGTTTCAAAATACTCAACAGCATGTTTATTACATTAGCATAGAATTACAAATACATACTTATTATTGTCGTCTTTCCGCCATTTGATATTTGATATTGAAATGGTTGAAAATATGTTTTCATTGCAACAATTATGTATAGTTTTGTATATATTTTGTGCATGATTTGTAAATTTTGTAAATATAATTCTAATTAGTTCATATAGTTATTTGGCGAGGGCCTCTGGGAGATCAGGGCATTGCTCTGAAGATTTACCCTCGATAAATAAAGATTCTTATCTTTATCTTATCTTATCTTATCACCACTAGTCAATTCTTTTGAATCTTTCACTCATGACTATAGAAAAAGATTCTGTTGAATATTGTGATGCTAATTTACCTTGCTGTCAATGAGACGATGTCAATAGCTAACTGGATTAGATGTAAACATAGCAGGATGGATAGAGAGCATCTTAGTAGCATAAGAAAGAGTCTGTGACAGACTCTCTTCCTTATGAGTAGCCGTCGGTGGGGGTTTTCCGGTGACATGTTTTGGCAAATGCGTATGTGTCATTTCACCATCCAGATAAAAGAGCGCACGCCCGTATTCACGAAGAGGGCGTAGCTTACGCCTTGCGTAACATACGCCCTAGAGTCATGTCTCATAGTTATGGCGTATTCACGAAGAAAGGCGTAAATAAATGTAGAAGTAGTGAATGCGTCACTCTGTAATGTATGTAGGCCAGAATTCGTTGGTCGCATTGCCCGCTTATTGACGTAGTACCATATGCGCTAACAGCTGTCAAAATTTGTTGCATTCACTACAACATGGAATACTGAATTGGCCTACCATCAACTCAAAATTTAGTGTGTACGTGTAGGTCTAATACTAATACTAATAAATAAATAAATAAATAAATACTATTCATTCGGATGTTCTATTGAGTCTGGTTAACCTAGCATATAACCATTTCATTAATAAAATGGAATGTTTATTACAAAAAATAAGTGCTGCGAAAACATGTAATTCAATAACTTTATTTAGCATTCCGCTACCGTAAATTCCAGGGTAAGCTTTTTTGTGAAAACTTGACTTAGGCGCAGCGCGTCATTCACGTGTTCAGTTCACGTGCGCTTGTTGCCAGACAATGCCCCTCTACCGCCTTTACCAAAATGTTTCAGATTCACATTCAGCGTACCGTGGGTGCTTTGAATACAGAAATGGAAAAAGAAGGCTATTCAGCTCAAATATTTAAAAACTGGCAGCTATCGCTTCACATTAAATAACGCTTAATATTTACATAAAGTCAACTAAATGCAAATTCAATTTATAAAATCAATAATATTCGAAATTCGAATAAAATTCGAGACCATGTCAAAACGCCTGGAATAATGGATTACGCCTTGTAGTTCGAGGGCATAAGTTACGCTCTTTTCGTGAATACCGACATACGCCACTTTGGGGGGCCTAAGCTCTAGTTACACCTCTTCTAGGGTGTAAACCCTCTTCCTGAATACCGCCCCGTATAGGCAAACTAATCCGTATGAAATATACCCATTCGTGTTCTCGCGAGATCTCCTACGCTAACGCGAGCGAGATAGCTGTGTTCTCGGCATCGTAGCCACGGCTCTACGTTTAGATTGGAATTATACCCTCAAAACGACCTTTATGAGAATCCCTGCGCCAATACCCCAAAACATATTGTCATCACATGCATTGTACCGTATCACCTCTGTTTTACAGATAATTAAATGGTATTGAGGTTGGGCGCACTGCCAGAGAATGTTTTCTTGTAATAAAAGTCGTTTTGTTTAAATGACAGTACGATGCACTGTGTATTTTCGTTAAAATTTCGGCAACTAAATGGCCCAGATTCATAATTTTGATGTCTATGTCTATATTTTCTGGGTCAAGGAATGCATTGGCAACATTTATAATAGCATTTAAGCAACAGAAATGCTGTTTTGAGTCCTTTTGACATATTTGACCGATTTAATATATAATTCGCAGACATCATCTGCAAATTGTGCACCTTTTATGATACCGTTGAAATTTTCTTCTAAGACAGCTATTTCTAGCACATTGCGTGTTCAAACAATGGCCTCTTTTCTACGTAGTAACATTGCCATCATTTTCATCTAACATAGACTTCACGAATTGAGTCCTCGTCGTTTCACCCTATGCCTTATTGACAAAATAGCCACCATCGAGAACACTTAATCCTAAAATCTTAGCTTTTTTCGATATCTAATGATAATTCTTTTACAAAATTAGGGGTTTTACGTGCCTGATATACCATTAAAATATCGTCTTGGCAAATGATATTTTATATTATCATATTTCCACGTGATTTTAGTCGATTAAACGTGGAATATTCATATACTGATTATATCAAAACAAGGAAATATCTCATAAAAGTTGCTGGACTACTACATTATTCCAGTTCGTTTATTAATAGTTATATTATGATAGAGTATACATATGGTGAACGACGTGAAACTGGTTAACCGCCCAGTGCATTCATGAATTGTAACACTTTTACCGCAATGGATGGTCCGGGGTATTCCAAATTTGGTCGTGAAAGTAAACCGAAAACATATTTTGGCAAAAAAACATGTTCAAATGATCGTCTACTCGCAGATTTGCAACAACCATAATCAGACAACAATTATTATCAGCAATATCATTTGTAATAAAGGCTAAAGTAATTTAGTTTGTTCTCAAGTTGGGTACACCATGAGGGAGGAACAGCGTAATACAACACATGCGTCAACAAACTGTAAGATATGCATTTTGTACCTGACAGATGTTACTGTTAAAGGGTCAATGGTGCAGCAGCCAAGAATACTCATTTAGCAATTTGCTACTAGCAATTTGCTACAAGCAGTTGAAGAGAGGGAAACCGTACAAGATGGTGCATACGTTGGCATCGAGGTTGTTACTCTACTGCCACTAATAAGGAAGAAATACGACGTGCACGAACTCGCAAGGAGGATGCATTATCTACTGTGTATTACATTACTACGAATCGTGAAATGAAAAGGAAAAGCTCGGTAGATGAGCCATCACCATCATCTTCATCATCTGTGTTTACACGTTCATCAGCAGTTCCACTGAGTAAGGAACTGTGTTTCTTTTTCCAGACGGTCGATCTCAGTCAGCAGTTATTGAAATTGTGAACAGATAATGCTGGTAAAACATTACGAGACGCATTCGAAATATCACAAGATACAGCATTAATTACTAGATTAAACACTTCGCCCACCCACCCGTGTGATGCGTATGCAATTCATTGTTCATTATCACAAGCCATGCTTGCGGAAGCATGTCTTCCACGTTCTACGAGATGCAGTAAACAAAAGAATCACTTGGAAAGATCTCTCCAGGCAAATGGCATGCTTGATTTAAATTATCCACATCGTTGATACACATAACCGAAATGGGGCGTATCCTTCTAAGGCTGGCATTGAAAAAACATATATTAACATGCTTGACCGGGAATCCTTGGAAAATCACTCTCCTGCATTTAGTAGGCGGTGGCTGAAAGACAAAATTCTTTCCGAGTTAACTCATGTAAGATCTGTCTTTCAAAATGGACAGGCGCATGTGTGCCGTTCTGTATTCTCTAGAAGCATGTGAGGAAGTTATGGTTCATTCTGCGATCACGTGTGAAGATGATGGCAAGGAAAGCATGAAGGCTATCTACAAGGCAGCACAGCTAATTCGAAAAAGCGTCACAATATTCACTAAGAATGATGGTGAGCTTGGTTCTTTCCGTGTTTCTAGCAATATGGATGACGTCCCATATGAACTATACACACTGATCCGATGGAAAATGGTGGGCCCTGTGGATAGTTTGGAAGGCAAAACCAGAAAGTGTCTTATTGACAGAGCAGTACTAACATCTTGTCAGACCTTCATGTTTGGGCTTAAATCTAATAGGCAAGTGATATACAAACCCAAAGCTGACTCTGAAAAATTCAGATCCCGCCAAAGAATGGAAAATTCTCAGGTTCTTGGATTTGGCATTGTCTGTGCACCATGCCACTAAGAATAAGAAGATTGTGAATCTTCTTCATGCACAGAACTGCTGTATATCCTGGGCTGGGTATAACTCACTCCTCTCAACAAGTAGATCTGTAACCAATATTGGTGCATTACCTCTTCGCCCAGAACTGGCCCATGAACGGTCAATGCTAATGACTGTAATTAAACAAGTACACATGTTGAAGGAGATGGCAGTCGGTAAAGACCATCTAACTGTCATTACTTTTGACATGGCTCTGTACGAGAATGCAGTGCAGTTGGTAGATGTCAATTTAAAAAGTGAAGTTATTCCTAAACTTGGCGAACTGCATGTTGTCATGGCTGCCGTGAGAGCTGATGATTCTCGCAAAGTCGAGTCGAGACATAGATCTGAAATATTCGATTGACAACTATGAATTCACGTTGCCACCACGGGCGCTGTTTTCTCCACGCGGCTTTGTGCTCCAATGTACCGACAATTCGAAGTTATCAAACTTCTGACTGATCTATCTGTAACTGAGCGCACATAGCATTCACAGTTACTAGGCACAACAGAAACCGTTGCACTGACAACCACTGAAACTAGTAGGAGAATCGCAGTTGTGGATGGAATGGTTATTGTCCAGAAGCTGACCAAGAAATGAGATCATACTTGCTTTTGATACATATCAAGCGGATTCTCTGAAAAAAACCAACACGAGAGAGATGGCTGCATGGGAAGGATCCTATTAGATATCAAGTGAAAGATGATACCAGTATTAAGCATATCCCCATGACTAGGATTTTGTCTCATGACTAAACAAAGTCTGACCTTGCACAGTATCTGGCAGAGAAGACTATTGCGTACAACAAAGACTCGTCTACAATTGTCATGGCCTCAGTATCAGGCCACACCATTAGCAATAAAAGTCTACATTTTGAGAACAACAATCACGAGGAAGCTGATACAGTAATGATCTATCATGTCATATGTGCAGCGTAGCGAAATCTTGATACGGCAGAGTTGACGATTGACGACAGTCTGCCTAAGAAAACATCTATCTCAATGGTTTCTGGTACTATTGAGCTACAACCTATTTGGAAAACTCTAGGCAAGGAGAAAGCGACACAATCCTTGAAGTCTATTTATCAGATGAAGACGATGGCGATGTTACTATGTATATAGCAGCACATTGCTTAAAGACTTAGTGGCGAGATAACTGTGTTAGATGTCAAAGAAAATCTCAACATCCCAACGGTATCGCAAAAGGTGCACAATTTGCAGATAATACCAGCAAATTACAGATTAAATTGGAAATCATCTACCAAAATAGTATTTCTGTTACTTGAAGTTTATTATAAATGTTACCAATGCATTCCTTGACTCAGAAAACATAGATATAGACATAATTTAATTTTGGCCATTAGGTAGCAGATATATTGAGTTTGGAAGAAAACTTTTGAAATCCAAGATGGCCGCCATGAAGATATTTGCGCAAATGCAAACATTGGTTTTTGTAATGGTCACACTAAATACTTTCCAAAAATATATAGTTTTACAAATCTCCCCAAAGTCTGAAAGAAAGAAAGAATCTAGACACGGTGAACCCTACTGCAAAGGATTACACTGGCTCATCCAGAAACGTACCCCACCTTTAAATTCCTTTCTGTTTATAGAGACCCAAATCTCATCTTGTGTACATAAACACCTTTTATTATCTACGCAAATGTTACATATCTGACCACGTAATAATGCACTACGTGACGTGTAGGATGACGTCATAATCATTACGCCATGAGTGACTAGATTTAGTCCGTCTTAAGCGCTTAATAGTCCGTCACGTTGTAGGCCTATGCATTGTATGTCTTTGCTATTTAATAAACATGCTGTTGAATATTTTGACTGGGCACTATGGCAGCAACAGCACCCAGTCAAATTATTTTCAAAATATTCAACGGCTTACCTGTATAGTTTTCTGGAATTTAAGAGTCTGGGAGTTCAGAGATCGGTCGATCTCAACACGAGCGCGGTGTGGCTGGAGATGGGCGGGGAATAGCTAACACTGGAAAGTTCCATTCGCAATGAGTCATCATAGTATCAGCCTTCATTTGCATGTGCATCGATCTAGTCTGTCTAGAGACATGGAGACCGGAACATTACACTTTGGTGCAGGAGATTAGTCGAATCCAAGTGTCAATGCTTTCCGGGGTTGAGTCATTGTTCTGTCTAATAAATTCCTCAGACCTGAATGAAAACTAACTGGAATTGAATACGAGAAAGCCCTCTCTTTAAGTTGAAAACAGAATAAAAAATGGAAATAGTTTTAGATATTAAGAATAAAAGATTTTGGGAAGAAAATTGAAATAAGATATGCCAAAACTTTACAGACCTAGAATCAATTTAATAGACCGACAGCCAAATAAATAGCGACTTATTGGCGAGATCTCTTGCATTGTAAAACTTATGAGATGTAATGGGCCTTTAGTTTTAATTTAATTAATATTAATCAGAAATGGATTTCGTCATCAGTCCTTCCTTCAGTAAGTTCATTCATCCGCGCGATTCTTATTCATGTTGTAATACCCTCGTCCAGTAAAGCGAAGAGGGTGTTGTATTTCTCTGTATGTATGTCTGCCTGCCTGCCTTCCTCTGTTTGTCTGCCTGTCTGTCTGTCTGCCTGCCTGCTTGCCTACCCACCCATCGGTCCGTCCGCCCGCCCGCCCGCCTACCCGTCCGTCCGTCTACCTGTCTGTCTGTCTATCTATCTTCCTGCCTGCCTGCATGCCTGCCTGTCTGCCTGTCTGCCTGCCTGTCGGTATGTCTGTCTGTCAAATCCTGAATCTAAGTAGCTACTGGTTCAATTTGGTTTAAATTTTAATCCAAGAAAGTGTGTGGCCGTACATTAGATTCTTTTGCCATGATACGAAACCTTCGGAAAATACAAATAATTCCGAAAAATCTAAAAAATCTGGGAAATCAATAAAGAATCCTTACAATGTGATCAATATGCCACTGCGAGGGTTTGCATCCGCTAGTTGCTCTTGCTACTTCATGTTACTTCTGTTTGGCACCGCGACGTTCAGCTATGGAAGGTCATCGCCGCCAAAAATACAACATTCAAATGGAACAGGTTAATCTCAAACGGACCAGAAAGAAATACCACACAATCCAGGCAACGCCGGCAAATAGAACAGACTAATGCCAAACAGAACAGAGTAATGTGTCACACAGAACAGACTAATCTTAAACAGAACAGACTATTGTTAAACAGAACAGGCTATTATCAAACAGAACAGACTAATGTGTCAAACAGAACAGCCTAATATCAAACAGAACAGACTATTGTCAAACAGAATAGATTATTGTCAAACAGAACAACTACGACCAACAGAACAGACGACTACGACAAAACAGAACAGACATCAATGACAAACATAACAGACAGCTACGACAAACAGAACAGACAACTACGACATACAGAACAGACAACAATGACAAACAGAACTGACATCAATGCCAAACAGAACAGACAACTACGCCACATGAAATAGACTAAAGTCGAACAGACTATTTAGTCAAACAAACAGAGGGCTCTCTATCCAAGAGGAGATAACGCTTCAATATCGAGTGTTACAAAGACGTTACAAGTATACCGACACATACGAACACAAATAAGCTAGGACTCCATTAACGCGTATGCGTATCTGAGATTTCTTTCGCTACAATTGCAAATAGATTGTATGATCCAATATGTTCGTATGCGTGTACGAAACCTGTCCGTATCCGAATCCGATCGCGACATGTAGCGATTTCATTCAGATACGTATATATATAGCATTCAGATGTGATTCCTTGAAAATGGTGTTATTATTGCGTCATTCACTGGCTCCCCCCCCCCCCTCAAACATATTTACCTAGCCATGCTGTTCGAGGTAATTAAGATTGTTTCATAGTAATTCGACTAATTAGTATATTTACCCAATTAAAATAGCTATTTAAAGAGATAATTAATTTGCTTATTCTCTTAGAATATGGCAAGGAATTGTGTTTAGTTGAGAATTGTGTCAAAACACTTTCGTTTGTCTGTATGTTTTTGTGGGTAACTGTCATTAATTTATGCTAATTAGTTTGATTAGTGAATGCCACATTAAATCAGGAAGTTATTTTAAGAATATGATGAGTCGTGGATTCAAATACTTGCTTCGTTAGAAATTTGTTGCTCACATCTCAGATTTAGCTTCACCTATTATATTATTGTAGGCAAATTCCTTTTACTTCCGAATTGGAAAGGTGGCATAAGTGTGTTATTAATAATTAATACACACTTTATCATGTCTATGGTGATCACAATAGACAGGTGCTTTTTTAATTACAGTAAATACAAGTCTGTCTTCAAGACAAAATACCAGTTGTGTATTGTGTATTATTAGTAGCCGCGGAATCTTGACTTAATTGCAACAGGGGCAAAGTACCACCGGTTATGTTGGCAAACATACACATCAACTGATCATCTCTGGCGGCTGTGTAAAACAACTAAAGCTAACCTAGATATTTACTCAACAGCATTTTCACCCCTCTTGCTGGATATTGATGACATATTGATCAAAGACAATAAAATCCTAAAACTGACTGACATTCGGGATCGATATTGATTTATTCTGTTACAACAGGGTATTGATGGCAATGGCTATAAGTCACACATAATTAAGTACAGGTTCACACAGAATTATAGTGATAAAATCAGTTTTGCCAACCAAATAACCAAATCAAGAGCGAGCTAGTAAGCCTAGTATATGTCCACACTTCCCCAGGGCCCAATCTCGATGCAATAGCCGAGACTATGGAGACGTCTACAATTTGTATCCTATATATGGAAGCACCAGCCATTGATACTGATGACAACCATGTCGTTCTATTTGGAGCAGCACCTATTCTGTGGCATGAAATAGAGAGCTGCAATGGAATAGAGAACTGCCATCGACATTAGAAGATATAGCAGATGAATTTACAGGGCTTGAATCACTCATGCAGCTATTCCTTCAAACGTTGATCTATGAAGCTATGGAAAATGCGGGATTGTCACGTGCTGTTCAGGGGATAATCGAAGAAGCAACTCGTCGAGCTCAAGCCATAGCATTTTGCAACTCTGGTGGGAAAAATATGACATTTAACCACGTTGGCGTGACAATATAATCTCAACACAAAACAGGAAGCTTATTACAATGTCAAATCGCTTTGGACATTGTGCGTCGTCTGATCAAATTCGAAGAAGCTGGTAGCAATGTGTCGGATATTGTAGAACATGATGTTGTCATACTATCTTGCATAAGCGGTACCTATTCACACAAATCGTTGCTGATAATAACGACCGTCTAGAAGAAATCTTAGATAGAAAATACTACGAATTCTACAAATGTGATTGCTGTCCAATATGTTTCTGAATAAGAAATATTATTTGGACATACTCCTACACTGGTATCACGGCGAGAAGGATCTCTACAACATATTTCCAAACAACCTATAAGAAGATATGTTCAACATGAATAAAAACAGTGTCCACCAAAATGCCAGTTTGCTTTGAAAATCAAGGCTCTTTCACGGTTGCTCCAGGAAAAGAAAGTGACATCCAACCAGTCGTAGCATGCCCTGTATTTAAGTAATATGCCAACTGAAATACGAACACAGTCTGCCATTGGTTATTGTCCAGTGATTGATGCCACACCCACATACCTCAATGGTGTCTACACAATGTTGGATGTAGAATAAATATTACATCACAAAGAAAATAGGCCAAACACATAGGGTTCTTATGCTCGAGGAGGCTATATACTCAAAGGCAACTGAAATAACAAGCAATAAATTTGAAGAGTTTGCTAGTTTTATCCTTCATCTTAGCGGATTTCATATCATATGAGCTTTTCTGGTTGTAATTAGTAAGCGCACATAGTCCTCTGGATTCGAAGATATTCTTCTAGAGAATGGAGCATTTGTTGAATGATCTATTGCTTCAATAAGGAGAGGAAAATGTTACAACAGAAGTATCCGAGCTCACATGTTGGTTACTGAAGCATTGCAGAGAATGGAATGTGAAGCTTGTACCAATAGATTCAGATACAAGCTGTGAACAGCAATTGCAACTCAAAGAAGTTCGTAAGTCCTTTGAAAGAAGTGATAGAGTAACTCAAATTGTTAGGACACTGACACAGCATGCTAAATCAGTTCGTGAGATAGAAGATCATCTAAGCAAGACAGTAATGATTGAACAGAAGCTTTTGAATGATTTTATCAGCTGATATAATTCATCTTACATGTGACAGGAACATTTTCACACGTCTTCTTATAGCAAAACACTTTATTAGTTACCCAAATAATAAAGTATTACAGACAAATTTCCTCCTAAAGCAATGAACATCAACCAATATGCGCAAAACCTGCACCAAATCTTCAGTGGCGAGGTGTGTGTGGTCAGCAGAGGGCGCCGGTATTTGGGGATGGTAAGGTGACAAAATGCTGGTTTGCTCTAGGCGGCAGACACCATCACTACGCCACTGCAAATCGAATGGTGTATTATTAGCAGGTTGTAGTAGACATAATAATGGCTCTGATTGCCCGTGGATTACAGACGCTGGTGAACCAAATACAGTAGCCGGCCTGGTGTGTTCACATGAAGACCCATATATACAGATGCTCTTTCATGTATAAGATGCCATCAGGCAAGGGTAAGTCAGTATAACAATTGGTAGTCCAGACGCAGATGTGGCGGTATTGTGTGTAGCATATACTTCACTTTTCCTACACATCCATCCAGTTTCAAAAGCTGGGATTAAATAACACCCCATTGATGTGAACTGTAGAGCCTGCTGTCACCAATGCACTATGCACTGTATGCTCACTCTTGCGTGATGCGGCACCGCATCGATTTCTTTTATGTAATAGGGATATGGAAAAGTAATCGTGCTCCAAACACTTACGAAGTTCCAACCGTTACTCATTGGATTATGTGAAACATTTGACTCAACTGATGGCATTCTTAAGAATACAGAAATGTTTATTGTACATTGCTACTCAAAAGCTTCTGCTTCCATACCTACTAATAGATAAAAATACGCTGAAATTTTTAAGAATCAGAAACAAATTATGAACTTGCCACCATGCCAGAGTACACTTATACTTCACATACGGAGAGCTAATTATCAAACAACAATATGGAAAAGAGTATTATAATTAACATTTGATAAATGGTCTTTATGCATCGAAACACCTTCTTGAACTACCCACCTGCAAGTGCAAAAGCGGTTGTACAGCGAGATGCAGCTGCCAGAAAATGATCTTCAGTGCACAGGCCTATGTGGATGCCGTGCAGAGACATGTAGTTCGAGAAGATTAGTGTGACTATTTTTTTTTTCATATTCACAAACATTATTGTAACCTCTTTGCTAGATGGTCCTTGGGAGAATAATTCAATGCCACAGTGTTGATGCAATTAACCTGCACTGTCTATTTATTATATGTGTAGGCATACATGCTTTTATATTATATCTAATCAATAATCAGTTTAACATCGCATCGTGTTCCTTGATACATTTGCGTGAATCTGGATTGCTCTTAAACTGTTATGGAACTTCTATATTATTATTATTATTATTATTATTATTATTATTATTATTATTATTATTATTATTATTATTATTATTATTATAGTATCCGTGATTATTTCCGTTCTTTATGATAATTCACCTTTCCAGAGTATCTAGCCATCATATGACCTCGTATGACGTCATAATCAACTCAGCCAGTGTATGATGACGTCACAATAATTACGTCACAAATGGTTCCATATAGACCGTCATAAAATCTCAAATAGTCCGACACGTCGTATGAATTGTATGTCTTTGTAATTCTTTTCTATTTAATAAACATGCTGTTGAATATTTTGAAACTAATTTGACTGGGCGCTGTTGCAACAGCACACAGTCAAATTAGTTTCAAAATATTCATCAGCTTACCTGTGTAGTTTTTTGGAAATTGATAGTCAGGGTGTTCAGAGATCGATCGATCCAAACACGAGCGAGGTGTGGGTGGAGCTTAGCTACAATTTGGCGGCGCGTAGCTAAAACTGGAAAGGTACATTCACATTCTTGTTTAGGCGTCAATGTACAGCGGTATAATCATAGCGAAGATATAGTAATCTTATGCAAGATAAGGCTGTTTCCTTATTTCTAAACCAATCGCCCATTTTTAAAGCTAAACGTGATATTCTTGAGAGACAACTGAATAGATCACATCAAGAATAGAAACAAAATGCTACATTTGACAATAATTTACTAAACAGAATCCGTTTTCTTGACCACAAATCGCAGAACTAGATCCCAATTTTGCCTCCATATGTTTTCGAGAAGCTTAGAAAACACCAATTCGATTGTATTTTGGCAGCCATTTTGAACTCTGGTGACCAGTGAATTTTAGGGTGTGAATTAAAAAGATCCACATAAAAAATTAATTGGATCTTCTCAATGTATATTTGTTAAAAATCTCATTAATTTATCATGAGAAGTAAATTCATGCTAATAATATGAGCTTTGCTCTTTAACGCTAATAAATCTACTAAAGTACAATAGAAATTCCAGGATTGTGGGAGAGTTCAAGGAAAGTGTCCTATATTAAATTCTCAGATAGTAGCGTTTTATAACTTGTTTATTATATCATAGAATATAATACATTATGGTTTGATCCATAATAATACGCAGTAATGATACCAGATAAGCGTTAAGTGCGTGGATCCATGGTTTATTAGAGTGCGCCGTGCGGCCTGGAACCTCCGCTTATGATCATGTCGATAGTCACTTACAGGACTGGCGGTATGATCAGCTAACGAAAAGAATAAGACGATACCGGATTTTAGAAAATGGAAATGGTATAATAAAAGCTACAATGACATTATAATGACCATTTATTTTGCACTAAAATTAAATGAAAATCTAGTAATTATTTGAGAAAAAGCTTTTTAAAGATTTCAGTCATATGTCACGCCGGTTGCTACACCTTCTGTCTTAATACATATGTGTAAAACTTAATTGACAGAGTTACAGTTGGAAACCGGAGTTTTTTAATGTGACAAAGTGTCCAGTTTTATGTTCTGAGCTCAGAAATTGTTGCCAGGGTTGGATCACGAAAATGAAAAATAAGCCATTTTCAGCATCTGGCTACTGAACTAACACATTCTTAATTCTATTGGTTACACATATGATTCCTAACTTTAGTACCGCGTATTCTAGATTTATCCTACAATGGATTTTTATGAGAGAAGTATTCTAAAAACATAACAAAGTTACACATAGGTTCTTCTTTCTAACTGATCAGTCACAAGCTAGCGAACTACATAGATAACAAACTCACTACCTATTTAACGACCTAGCTGTCCACTAACAAACTAACTATCTGTCCTGATCTAGCTAGCTATAGCTCCCACATCCGCTCGTCACTGCCCGTCGTCAACATTAGTCCACTCTTAAATATCATTCTGTCGTTACCTCAACAAAGGGGTGTGTATTAATGACCCTGTGTGTGAACATGTAGATGTCAGCCAAGAGTTTAATTAAATAATTTAACGAAGTTTAACTCATTAATAATTGAAACATAAAACACAATCATATAGCAACATTTAAAAATTTTTTTATATCAATTTATAATTGATTGCTCTAAGGCTTGTGTCTATCATCCAAACGTATACTATTGTAGTGTAGCTTCGCTTGCGTGCCGATACGTGTCTTGATGCCGATGTGTCCGTGTGTGCTGTGTCTCTAAGCCTGTCTATCCATATTGGTGTGTCCATCTATCCGTCCATATGGCTATATCCATGTATCATGCTAACACACTGTCTGATTTCCGGGCCCGTGTTGTATTTTGTTTGTCGTATGACTGAAAATTACTCAACATTCTCAAAACCAAATTTAATATACCGTGTAAAATCCATATGGAGGCGTCGATAGACCGGAGTCAGAAATTCAGAAATCGAGACAACTAAATTCACCATTCCAGTTTATCCATCTATCTATCCATCACATGACGTCATAATCAACTAAGTGACATGTATGCTGACGCAACAATCATGACGTCATGAATGATTTGAAATAATCTGTCTTTAACGCTTAATAGTCCGACACGTTGTGCGAATTGTATGTCTTTGCTATATATATATATTGGGGTGATGAAAAATAGTGAAATGAATAAGTTAAAAAACCTCACCATTTGTTATGGAAGCGTTCTTGCTGATTGGTGACATGAATTTGCCGATTGATGATACGAATTTGCTGATTGATGATGCGAAGTTACCGATTGCCGAGTGAAGCATGTGCTAATTGCCGATGTAATTTATTAAATGAATAACGAGTGATGATTTACTTAACTGATGAAGTCTGGTTAATGCGATTCAATTATAAATACTTGTTCCATGCCGGATGGTTCCTGTTTAGCCCGACAGATGATAATGTGACGAGTTGTTGAAATTCGAAAACTGGTCCCGAGTGTACTGAATTTTTGTTATGAATCGTGTGACTAAAATGACAGGTTTATCCAAATATATGTGTTGTTTTCCCGAATAAATATCAAGTTTGGCCTACAATACTGTCCCGAAAAACTATTATTTTAATAAAACTAAGACATTGCACATTCTTCTTGCTTCAAATTTCGCGACCATGTGACTGTGCATGAACAAATTCTGGCTGAGCAGGTTTATTAAACGTTCCACCCGGAACATTTACAAATTATAAAATAGTCCTTCTGAACATTCTCCCCTTTCTCGATAAGTTATATACAAGAGACTTATCGAAATAATTACTGGCATGATTGCGTACCACTTCTTTCAATGGCACAAAACTTTGAAATGGGACGAAGAAATACAGTTTTTTCCACTTGCACTCTGGCAACACGAACATGCCCATCCTTGCCAGGGTGCACCATCAACACGCGACCTAACGGCCATTGCCCTCTTGGAGTATCAGGAGATACGACTAATACGACGTCGTCGACTTTGATGTCTTCATCTGATTGAAGCCATTTCCTACGTTTATTAAGTCCTGGAAGCCACTCTCTCATCCATCTGTTCCAAAAATGTTTTACAAGCTGCTGAATCCGACGCCAGCGTTTTCTTGGGTTGAACTGTGTATGATCTACGGATTCCGGGGCAAACTGACCGCCGACTTGCCCATGTAAAAATGATTCGGAGTTAAAGGAGTGTCATCACACGGGTTGGCTGACTGGTATGTTAGTGGACGTGAATTGATGAGTGCTTCAGCACCAGTAAATGCTGTCATAAGTTCCTCATCCGTTAAATCTGAATTATTTACCATAGCATAAATTGCTCTCTTTGCTGATTTTATCATCGGTTCATGAACACCGCCAAAAGTGTGGAGCCAATGGTAGGTTAAAGTTCCATTTAATTCCCTGATTTGATTGCTTTCCTTTCGTTTCTCTGTTGGAGCTCACTGACTAACTCTCGAAGTTCTCTATCTGCTCCGACAAAATTAGTGCCATTGTCTGATATGACCTCAACTGACAAACCCCTACGATTTACCATCCAATAGAATGCATTTAAAAATTAGTCTGTGTCCATTCCAAAAGCTACTTCTAAATGAACTGCTCGAGACATTAAACATGTAAATAAACAAAGGTAGCGCTTCTCTCGACGACGACCTCGTCCTTGTACCGTAATAAATGGTCCACCGTAGTCTACAGCAATACGGACGAATGCACGCAGTGGTGTTTGTAAGCGTATTCGTGGAAGTGCCATTATTTGAGTAAGTGTTTTAGCTTTTCGCAGACGACATTCCGAACATTCTTTTTCCCATTCACGAATAGCCTCGCGTGCAGAAATAATCCAATACCATGTTGATAATTCTGCAAGAACTTGATTTGCACCACCCTCATGATTCTGTTTTTCATGATAATGTTTGATAAGTAATTTTGTCACATGATATCTGCCAGGTGATATAATCGGATATCGCACATCGTGTGATAGGTATTCTGCGTATTTCAAACGACCATCACAGCGAATAATACCATCCTCGTCTAATATAGGATTCAATGGTGGTAGTTTACTATTCTTTGGAATATCCTTTCTAGACAGAAGGTATCCATACTCATCATGCTTCCTTTTGAGCAACTTTGATGATATGTATTTCGGGCTCGAGATGTTCCGTTGTCGTTAATTCGCCCGCCGTCCGATCAGATGGCTGTGCACGACAATTATCAATGAACCTAAATACCCAAGCAGTAACTCTTACAAGGCGCAACCAGCACGAGTAACGAAGCGGATTTAAGTGACAATCCTGTTCCTGAAATGATATCAAAGTCATATCTGGGGCGATAACATTGTCATTGGTTGTTGATGATGAATAATGTCTTTTGATTTCATCATTGACAGAAATGTCCTTTTCTACGCGATTATGAGGCCATTCAGTTTCATTGAATCGAAGAAATTCTGGTCCCGACCACCACATGTCTTCTTTCGACAAACGTTGTACCGATGTCCCACGAGATGCCATGTCAGCTGGATTCTTTTTCGATGGAACGTAGCGCCATTGATCAGGATTAGTTGAGCTTTAGATTTCACTGACACGATTTGCTATAAAGGGCTTTAAATGTCTACTTCGACTCCGGATCCACCACAAAACGTTCATACTGTCCGAACAAAAAGTGACATATGTTATTGAAATATTTAATGTTGTCACTACAGATGCTGCCAATCGTAAACCAAGAATGGCAGCCATCATTTCCAGACGTGGTATACTGACCGACTTCAAAGGAGCTACGCGTGTCTTTGCTACGACAATACAAGAAGATATATTTCCATTACTATAGACTGTTCTATTATATACAATGGCACCATAAGCATCCTCAGATGCATCAACAAATGTCTGCAAAGTCATTGATTCAATACCGATATCTATATTGTCCAGAAGGCACCTAGGCACTTCAATGCTAGCCAAGGCACCCAGCTCCATGAACCACTCATGAGCTTTCGCAACGATAGAGCCATCAAGTTCATCATCCCAGTCCAGGCCAGTGGCCCACATCTCCTGAAGTAAGATTTTGACACGAACCGTAAAAGGTGACAGAAAACCGAGAGGATCAAAGAGTGATGCTATCTTCTTCAAAATGTTCCTCTTTGTGATATGAAAATCGCCATCAACCCGACTGAAACTGAAGGCAAACATATCGCTATCTGCTTTCCACTATAATCCTAGTGTTTTGATGGATGGCAACTCATTCTATTCAAGATCAATTTTTAATGCCCTGCTTGCGACCGGAATATGATCCAATACTGCGACCGAATTGGATAGCCATTTATGAGCTGTCATTCCGGCTTTCGATAATAATTCTGAGAGTTGTCTATATAATTCGATTCCTTGACGGTCATCTGGTACAGAGTCCATGCTGTCATCCATATATGTTGACTTAAGAATAGTTTCAGCTGGTATGGGAAATAACTGTCCAAATTCCCTAGCATGCTCGTGCATCACAAACTGAGCCAGAAACGGCAACAAGTTAACACCAAAGACCACACGATTAAATTCATACTCATCCGGGCTTTTGTCCTGATGAAGATCCTGCCATAAAAACGATGATAAGGTCTGTCTTCTGGAGAGATCTCAACTTGTAAATACATTTATGAAATGTCACAAACTAAAGCAACTAGATGCTGGCGAAAACGAATTAATACATCCATGAGATCACGCAGCAGTTTTGGACTTGGGTAAATCACATCATTTAATGAAATGTTATTAAACTTGGCAGAAGCATCGAATACAATACGTACTTTTGTGGTCGCTTTGTCCGGTCGTACAGCAGCAAAATGAGGTAAGTACCATGTTCCCGAAGGTTTCTCATCCTTGGTAGCTATCTTACGAATGTAATCTTTGTCGACATAATGACACTTTGAATAAATGCTAGCAACCTCCGGATCCTTAACAAACGTTTTTCTGTGTTCTCCAACCTTTGTAGAGCTGCTACGTAGTTTGACGGCAATGCAGGCGCGTCATCGACCCACGGTATCCCGATCTGATAATGTCCAGCATTATAGCTTATAGATTGCTTAGCTTTGCCATGTGCGATTATGTCCTGGGAAGACTCGGTCTTGTTATTAGAAATAGTCCCCATTGACTCTACTTCCCAAAATTTCTGTAAAGTATCACTAATGCCATGATCATCAATGAAATATGTCCGAAGAAAATTTGTTTGTACGACAGAACCGACTTTACCGCCAGGAGTACCGATGCATGTCCAACCAAGTGGTGTTAATCTGGCAACAGGCTCATCTGGCTGCCCATGACTATCACGATATGAGAAATGTAAGTCAAGATAATCAATGCCGATTAGAATGTCAATTTCTGGTCCTAGTTTTGGAAATTCTATCTCCATCAGATGAGGCCAATCACGGCTGTGCTGACTCCAGTCTATCGCCTGTAAATTTCCAGTAACACGATTCGTGGCAAAGGCACTTATGTTTGTCTTAATTTGTCTATTGATGCTTTCTAGTTCGACATCAACAGCCATGGTTTCGAAAGTTTCTGTTTTACCATTAATTATTTTGATACTAACTTTGTGAAATTGTCCTTGTAGGCCTAACTTTGCAGCTACATCACTGTTCAGATATGTTTTAGTACTGGCATCATCTAGTAATGCATTCACTCGGACACTACGATTACCATTCCGAAGAATTGATGGAACTGTACGTAAAGTTACATAATTCTGCCGCGAATTAATGCCCGTCATCATCGTAGTAGTATGGTCATTGCCTCTAACGTCATGATGCTCCCCTTTCGTGACTGAAGTGCTGTTCGTTAGATTAACTGAACCGATTGGTAACTGTTCACTAGACGAGCTTTCGTTGCCTGAAATGCGATTGGTAGACGAAGGATGCGACTATTGCTGATTATTGACTGTGTCCTGATGAAGCAAACGATTATGAGTTGGTGAGCACGAATTGACCCCACATGGATTCGAACGCGTACAAGCACTACCCCCGATGATCGTCGCTAAGGCAACGAAAACATAGTCCACACTGCTTCGCTGTTATCCACCGCTGAGGAACATCCATCTGTCGAAATCTGTCACACCTCCAAACACCGTGGTCCTTGTTGCAAACTTTACACAATCGCCACGATCGGTTTGTGTACTGACTACTCGAGTTATTTGGACTATTACTGAACATAGTACGCAGACGAGATTTGATATTTGATGTATTCTGCTTATCAACCGAAATCTCTGTGGTGCTCAAACCTTTGACAATCTCAGCAGCGACGGTCGCGAACTCAGCTTCCTGAAGTACCCATTCACATAACGATTCTACCGATTCAGGCTTACTATGTTTGAACGCCCATCGTCGGTATTGAATGTTCATATACTTAGGCATCTTTCTAAGAAACGTTGAAAAGAGCAATACATTGTCAATTTCTGGATACTGATCTGAGTCCTGAAAGTTTATGATAGTAATATCCAATAGGTCCGCGAACCGATCAATATCTCCTGCGTGACCAGGTCTAATGTTGGGAAATTTCTCTAGATCCTCTATTTGGCGCGATATCTGTCGACGCTTTCCACCGAACTTCCTGTCCAAACATTCTTTAGCCGCATTATACGCATGAGCAGAAAAACCAAGATTCTCAACTACCTTTAATGCTTCATCGCCGAGATACTCTCGCAATTGTAATAATTTATATTCAGGTGTTGCAGCTGCCTGATCAATGCAAGCCATAAAGGCAGCTTTCCAGTTCTCGTACAGATGTTTCTCTCCCTTAAACACTGGGATGGAGACACGTTTCAGTTGTTTACTAAGATCGTGACTGAGAGGTGAAGAATCTGGATTCGGCGAGGTAGGCACTAGTGGTGGTGGTGGTGGTGGTGGTGGTGGTGGTAGCTGTTTTGGCGGTAATGGATTGAGGTCTGGTACTTTGGGCAAAACATCTGACTTTTTGCTACTTGTTGCGATCGAACTGAGTTCATCCCGCTTTGCATCCAGAAAAGATTGCATCCGATTCAAGGTTTCTGTGTATTCCACTTCAACGATTTCAAGTTCAAAAAATTATTTTGGCTTTATTTATATTGTCCGAGATTTTTTCATATTGTACTAACAAAGTGTCCATGACCCCTGTCATGACACGATTTCCTGTGCAGTATTCAGCTTTTTAGACGCATCACGAATTTGACGACGTGTTGGCAATGTTTCCGAATCATTGTCCTCATCGACTAGCAGCAATAACTGATTCCTACACCGAGTAAATGAAGCCTTAGCCGTAGCTTTTTCTCGCTTAAGATTGCCAATAATACTATCAGTGTCCGTAATGTCAGTCTTTGAATTAATCTCCGATTCACTGTTTGCCATCTTGACGATTAAATTTCTGATATAAACCACGCTTTGCTACCAATTTTTGGGTCGATGAAAAACAGTGAAATGGATAAGTTAAAAAAACTCACCATTTGTTGTGGAAGCGTTCTTGCTGATTGGTGACATGAATTTGCCGATTGATGATACGCAGTTGCCGATTGATGAAACGAATTTGCCGATTGATGATACGAAGTTGCCGACTGCCGATTGAAGCATGCGCTAATTGCCGATGTAATTTATTAAATAAATACCGAGTGATGATTTACTTAACTGATGAAGTCAATGGTTAATGCGATTCGATTATAAATACTTGTTCCATGCCGGATGGCTCCCGTTTAGCCCGACAGACTGTTGAAATTCGAAAACCGGTACCGAGTGTACTGAATTTTTGTTATGAGTCTTGTGACTAAAATTACAGGTCTATCCAAATATATGTGTTGTTTTCCCGAATAAATATCAAGTTTGGCCTACAATACTGTCCCGAAAAACTATTATTTTAAGAAAACTAAGACATGGCACATTCTTCATGCTTCAAATTCGCGACCATGTGACTGTGCATGAACAAATTCTGGCTGAGCAAGTTTATTAAAAGTTCCACCCACAAGATTTACAAATTACAAAATAGTCCTTCTGAACATATATGTTTGCCATAGGTAGGCAACAGCACCCAGTCGAATTAGTTTTAAAATGTTCAACAACTTACCTGCATAATTTTCTGGAAATTAATAGTCAGGGAGTTCAGAGATCGATCGATCCCAACACGAGCGAGGTGTGGGTGGAGCGTAGATGGAGATGGGCGGTGCATGGCTAAAACTGGCAAGGTCCATTAGTTTATTATTTGTGCGATGCCATATAAGTTAATAACTCTCGTCTGAGATTGTCATGAATCCAAATAATAAAATGTTTTGTTTTGCTCCAGGTGACTCAATTACTATACATTATAAAGTCTAGACTCACTTTGGAGTCATAATAGGCAGTGGATAATTAGAAAAGCTTTAATTTGTGCGACCCACTCACACTCCAGTGGCTTAGAAGTCTTGGAGACCGAACCCAGCAGAATTCCACTTTATCATTTATTACGCATCATCTGTCACTACTATTAATTCAACTCAGCTGGACATTGATTAGGGGAGAATTCTGTAGTAATGACATCAATGCCGGAATGCGTACTTTATTTTGGATTTCATCTTTAGACAACAATCACAAACATACATGATTTCATTCGCACCAGCAAGGGCCTCATGGACACATTCAGCTAGGATTGTAATGCGCACTCAAATGTTGGTGACAGAGTGGTGATGAGGAGAGGATAAAACAAGTTATCAAATTAAGTAATGAAAATAGACCGTGTATACAGCAGTTTCATAAGATTGTTGATAAGCAATAATGGATCTTTCCAGTTTATCCATCCATCATATGACGTCATAATTAACTACGTGACGTATAGGGTGAAGTCATAATCAATTACAGCATGCATGCCTCGATTAAGTCCGTCTTAAACGCATAAAGGTCCGACACATTGTACGAATTGTATGTCTTTACTATTTAATAAAAATTATGTTGAATATTTTGAAACTAATTTGACTGGGCACACAGTCAAATTAGTTTCTAAATATTTAACAGCTTACCTGTAGAGTTTTCTGGAAACTGATAGTCATGGAGTTCAGGGATCGATCGATCGCAACACGAGCGAGGTGTGGCTGGAGCTTAGCCAGAGATGGGCGGGGTATAGCTAAAACTGAAAAGGTCAATTAGAACAGCAGTTGTTTCTCCCCAACAGGAAGGAGATGGCAGAACTAGTGACTACGACTCGGCCGCTTGACGGCTGGATGCAGTACGTATGAGCAGATTTTGAATGGCATGTTAGACGTACTAACCATTAATGAAGCGATGCAAAATGAGGATACCGGTCGCCTTTACATGGATAAAACCATTTTCTAAACACCGTTGTTACCGATACCAGTTCTAAAAATGTTGGAGCAAAGTTCAGTCGTATAGGCAACGGTCGAAGAGACGATTAGAATAGCAATCCTGGTGCCGGTAATGGTACAACTAATAGAATAACTGTCGAGATAGTTATCTAACAAACTCGACACTTTTGTGAACCATCGTAGCAACCGTGACAGACTAATCACAAACACAGCACTAGAGTCTATACAAACTGTTTCGGGTGCCTCTCTCTGAGGGCATCATCATCATCATCATCATCAGCAGCAGCAGCAGAAGCAGCAGCAGCAGCAGCAGCAGCAGCAGCAGCAGCAGCAGCAGCAGCAGCAGCAGAAGTAGCAGCAGCAGCAGCAGCAGCAGAAGTAGCAGCAGCAGCAGCAGCAGCAGTAGCGGCAGCAGCAGCAGCAGCAGCAGCAGCAGAAGCAGCAGCAGCAGCGGCAGCAGCAACAGCAGCAGCAGAAGTAGCAGCAGCAGCAGCAGCAGCAGCAGCAGCAGAAGTAGCAGCAGCAGCAGCAGCAGTAGCGGCAGCAGCAGCAGCAGCAGCAGCAGCAGCAGCAACAACAACAACATCAGCGGTAGCATGGCATCAGAGGTCGACTGGCCCATTTGGCATTCTGGTAAATGCCAGAATGGCTGCCTCATTGGCTGGTTAGCTGGGCCGCCTGTCAAATTTGAGATTTGCATACTTTAGTCAACCACTACTCCTCTCTGGAGGACACCGCCCAAACCTATAGGGTATCAGTCACGCAAGTCGCCTGTGAACGATGCTTCCCAACGATAAAGAAAAAAGATCACGTAGCGCGTGAGTGCAACCAAAATTGGAAGCATCAAGTATGTAGGCTTACGGCCACTCAAACAGGTATATTGTCTGAACTTGATAATGAAGAAATTATTAATAAAGGCTCGAGAAAAACTGTTTTGTTGAGAAAGAATGTGGTATCGTGAGGTAAGTAAAAAAGCTCGATTAATCAGATTAGACAATCCTGCTTTAGAGAGTGAGACTACGCGCCTTTAGGAGAAAACAGTATTATGGTGGTTCTCTAAGAAATGTGATCTTAACCCTTTCCTGATGAAGACAAGCAAAACCGGCCTCTGCAGTCGTCTTGAGGAATGTCAATTTGCATGCCAAGTGAAGACTATCTTTGAAAATTTACCACTGGAATGACTGGCTTTGGCAACGGAGCCAGCCATTCCAGTTGTCAATTTTCAAAAGTACTCCTCTCTTGCTCTGCATATGGGCATTCAATAGGAACTTATTTTGATTTTCCTGACCTTATTTTGTCATTAAAGGGTTAAAGAAGCATACTTGTGAGGCCACCAGATGACATTTCTTATGGCAACTGACTCCAGAAATGCAGGCAATAGGCCTACGCTCTGACTGCTCTGAGAATGGCTTGATTTAAACGTTTCCAGGGGGAGGACCCGCAGACCCCCCGCCCCCCCCCCCCCCCCCCCGACTGGTTTCGATGACCGACACAACCCACAATTACGGAATCTTTATCATAGATAACAGGATAGTTTCTCAGTCCCAGTCTTCCCCTGCATGGAATGTTGCTGATTCGGACGATAACAGGAGAGATATTTCATAAATGCAGATGTATCTTGTTATATATGTTCTGAAGATGAACTATTGCTATTATTATGTATGTCCACAAATCAACATATCTTGAAATTAAAAACATTTTCATAGAGGACAGACTAGCAGGTTCAGAATGCAATACATAGGTAGGTGTGTATTTTGGCACCATGTTGGCGGACATTTTTGGATTTATCAAAATGCCCGAAGGTGCCAGTTGGCATCACACAACAGTTCTCTAATCAGCAGGTTTTCACGATTTAAAACACAAAATATGCAGTTGCCACCTTCCTATCAAGGGACCCCAGCAGAATGGATTCTAGGGGTTAGACGGATAGGGAGTGAATGGTAACTTCCATCCGTTATATTATATTGAGCGTTCTGAGCTCTAGCTGCACCCACAGCCTTCTTGTCCGGACAAGGTGGGTGGTGGCAAGTGGCAAGTGCCCCATTGCTCCACCATGGACGATAATGCTTATATCGATGAAGGCATTGCCAATCGACATGAAGGGGTATTAGAAGAACCTTTGGAGAACATGCAACCAACCAAGCAACAACAAAAAAACCAATATCCAAAACAACAACAACAACAACAACAACAACAACAACAACAACAACAACAACAACAACAATATCTTACACAGCAATTGACAAGGGATATTAGAAAACACTTTTGAGAACACGCAACCAAACAACAACAACAACAACAACAACAACAACAACAACAACAACAACAACAACAACAACAACAACAACAACAACAACACTAATAATAACAGTGGCACCAGCAGCAGCAACAGCAGCAATAATAACAACAACAACAACAACAACAACAACAGCAACAACAACAACAACTAGAATGCACTTGAGGGAGATATTGACTCACGTCTTTGCGCTCTGTCTTGACATTGACCTAGATAGTTGATCCATTGACCTCGAAGTCAAAGCAATCATAAGCTGTCGCAATATGAATGAGCGTGCTAAACCTGGTTGTTCGACCTTGCTTTCCAGAGTTATGTACTTTGTGACCCTGTGACCTAGATATTTGACGCTTTGTCCTGAAACTAATAGCACTTCTAGCCACCTATAATATGACAGGATGGACCAAATTTGGTGATTCTACCTACTTACGTTCCCGAATTATGGATAAAATGTGTATTTTGGGAAGCATTTAGTGACCCTGTGACCTAGGTATTTGAACTATTGATCTGAAACAAGGTTTTCCCTCTAGCCAACCGCAAGATGAATGCATATTACCGATATATAAGTGACCCTGTGAGCTCGATTTTTGACCGTTTGACTCCAAACTAAAAGATTTTCTAGCCACTCATACTATCAATGTATGTGCCGAATTTGGTGATTATACTTAAGTTCTGGATTTATTGCAAAAATGTTTATTTCTGGATGCACTAAGTTATCCAGTGACCTCGGCTTTTGACCCTTTGACCCCAAACTAAAGGCTTTTCTAGCCACTCATAATATGAATGTATACACACAATCTGGTGATTCTACCTCATAGAATTCCCGAGATATGTATGTATGTATGTAATATTGTAAACGCACCGGCTCAGAATTTTCAAAATTGAAAAAATTGAAAATATTTTTGCTTATTTTATCACCTGAGATTGTCAATTTTGTTTAAGAGATGCCATATGGCCTGATTAGTATACAATGATAAATCATTGATTGATGTTTTGAACACTTATTTCAGTTTGGCTTTTACTAAGATGTCACGTAGATTAGGATTTTTCTTAAATGCAATTACTGGACGCTTGTTGAATGGTTGTTTTAAATTGTCCTGTAATTTGTGATACTCATCCTTTAGGATTTTCGCAATTTCAACATTTTTCCGATTGTATGTGAGAGTAAATGGGATAATTTCACGTTGATCCGAGAGGCCTGGGTCCGAATTTATGCCCCTTGGCCATTGTGTTTGGAGTTCTTTAATCCAAAACGATTCTCTTAGTTTTCTTTGTTTATCAGTTTCCTCTGTTGTGTCTGAAAGAGGTAGCTGTTCGATAGGCATAATTTCAAAGTCACGAGTGACTAAATGATCAGGAAGATTAAAATGTTCAGCAACATGTGTTTCTTCCTCTAGCCTAATATCTGAAAGGTGTCTAGTTGCTCGGCATCTTAGTCGATTTTTCGTTTCGCCAACATACTGTTTTTGACACAATTTGCATGAAATTAAGTAAATGACATTTTCAGAATCGCAATCTAATTTCGACTGAATTTGAAATTTGCTTTTGTTTTGAAAGCTCATGAATGTACTCTGGGAAGGAAGAAATTTATCCAATTTGCACCTTTTCTTTTCACATTTCCGAGATTCTCCATCACCAATAATCGGACGATTATGACAAATTTTGGTAGGCCGAGAATTTCTGGCATTATCCGGAATGATTTCCAAATTATGCAAAGTTTCAGACTTTATTTTACGCAGGAACCGAGAAGAGTACCCTCTCGGTTTGAGGGCTTTGAATAAGGTCGAACATGATGATTCAAAGTTTTTCTTATCACTCGAATTTCTATGAAAACGGATTATTTGTGATTTTACAAGTCCCTTGAAAGTATGTGGTGGATGGAATGATTTCTTGTGCAGTAGTTGATGCGAGTCGGTTGGCTTAAAATAAACTTTGTAGTCTAAGTAACCAGTTGTTTCATACTTTATACCTTTGTATAAAGTTACATCCAGGAAATCTACGGACAGCTCATCAATTTGAGCTTTTAGCTTGATATTCGGATCATGATTATTCAGAATGGCCAGAAATTCGGTAAATGCTTCCTTACTATGTTGCCAGATCATGAAAATGTCATCGAGGTACCTGCGGTAAATGAGCGGCTGATTTGGACAGTTTTCGAGTGCTTCCTTTTCCCACTCTGCCATGTAAAGGTTAGCGAAACCTGGGCTGAAACGCTTACCCATTGCGCAGCCACAAATTTGTTGGAAAATTTCACCAGCAAATTCAAAGTCATTGCCCTTCAGACTAAGCTCTAATAGAGCTATTACTTCTCTGTCGGGCCTGTTGGTGTCAGGATAGTCGGCAAACGCTCTACGGATTGAATTTAGACCCTTTTCGATGTCAATGTTTGTGTACATAGCATCGACGCCCATTGTAATTAAGAATGAATTTGGAGGGACCGGGATCTTAGAGACCTGGGCTAGGAAGTCTTCAGTGTTTTTCAGATAGCTAAAATGTCTATTTGCAATTGGCTGAAGATGGTAGTCAATAAATTCACTAATCCTATATGATTCCGAACCACAATCTGAAATAATGGGTCGCCCTGGTGGTGTCATTGGGTCGGTCCACGAGTCAACAGACTTATGGATTTTAGGAAGAAGATAAAATGTACGTGGTTTCGAATCATCTTTTGCGCACAGGTATTTAAATTGCTTTTCAGTTATCTTCTTGCTATCAACCATTTTTTGGAGAATTTCGTTGAATTTGCTACAGTTATTTTGCCAAAGTGGTTCATTTAGTTTTCGGTAATGCTTTGGATTACTAAGCTGTCTATGCGCTTCTTTGATGTAGTTGTCTTTATCCATTATTACAGTAGCTGACCCTTTATCCGCAGGTTTGATGACAATTTCGCTTTTTCTAGATAAACCTAATATGGCCTGGCGTTGCTCATAGGATAAGTTTTGCTGATCGTTTGGAAATGTAGTATTTTCAATACGTTCAGAGTAAAGTTTTATACTTTCACCGATTGCTGGGTCAACACATTTTAAGTTTGGAGCCCAGCCGGTTTTTTCAATGAATGGTGGAATATTACTATTGGAGTTTCGAAAAAAATCTGCCAATTTCACTCGGTGACCAAATTCAGCAGTTTCAGTAAAGCCATTATCTAAATCTGCATCCAAACCTGTTTTAGATTTTGGTGTTGGGACAAATGTCAAGCCAAGGTTAAGCAGTGACTGTTCGGCTTCACCTAATGCGGAGCCGGTTAAGTTTACAACACTACTACCTAGTCCCAGTTCCAGTTCTGGGTGGATGCTACCCTGACCCTCATTCAATTTAAATTAAGGAACTTGAGCCAATTACCATAGATAGCATTAGCAGTTCTCTCAGTCCAGTGAATATTGTCATGACACACACTGAACTCTGTGAGTGGCAGGCGTGGAATAACAATAACGCCGGACTCAGAGGACTTGGTCCTGCTAGACTCAGCAACACAATTGATTGCCTCCAGTGCACGTTTTTGATACAGGGTCGAAGTGGTTGAGAAGTTTAACTTAGTGAAGTAGATGCTCGCTGAAGGGAACTTCTTCCTCACCATGCTGAACAACAACCTGAGCCGATTCTCTGAGGCTAGGATCGGGTTATCTCGATCGTTTATGCCTATATTTAGGATGATCTTTTCTGGTTTGACTTTCGCTGAGTATCTATTAATGATCGTTCTTAGATCATTGATAGATGCCCCAGGGAAGCAAGCTACATGCATTTCTGGGTGGGGTGCCACATTGATTCGGCTCAGGTTAGATGCTCCAAGCAACAGGATCTTTTTGTTGATGGTTGGGAGCTGCCAATTTGGTTTGTTGCATGACTCATACCGGAATTTCCAGAACGTATTTTGCTCTAGCTTCGTTGGTTTTCTAGGCTTAGACTGAGGAGATGGTGTGAACCGTGGTTGCGGTACTTTTGGAGTAGTGTGGGTTGTGAGTCCCAGCTTGTTTTCTATTGATATCCGATCGGATTTAGCTACCCTCTGTGGAAGCGGGGGGGAAATCATCAGGTGAGAATGATGGTGCAGAAGGCGGTGGCGACTCAGGTAAAGGGATTGATGCTGGATCAATTTGTGACTGCATCTCGTCATTAACGGATGTAGATTGGACACAGACTGGTGAAGGCCTGATATCTATGTGTATGATCGGTGCCGAGGTTTCGGCGGGTGGTGGTGACTCAGGTAATGGGATTAGCAATGGGTTAATTGGTGAGTACATGTTGCCATCACAGGATGTAGATGGGACACTGCCTGGAGAACACCTGGTATCTGTACGTTTGATTGGAGGTGAGGTCTCAGCAGGTGACCTTACCCGCTTTTAGCCTGAGAGGGTGGTACAAAATCTGATGTTTCGGCTGGTGTTTTACGAACTGGAGTAGCATTTCTGTTGACGGCAGCAGGGAAAAAATGAGGATCAATGGGTCTGATAAAGTCATAAAAGGCTGCAATAGCCTTATCATGAAGCCTTTTTCCATGATTGTTTTTTGCCCAGCGAATGGCGGTTGACTTGGCACGGCCGACGTCTAGGTGGGAATGATTCTGGGCTAATATAATTTCGGATCTGATACAGCAAAGTTGGCAATTGTAATGATTGATTAAAGTTTGTACTATGGATTTAGCCCAACCAAAATTAGCATTACAAATGTTAAAGTGGACATCTCCATTTGGCATGGCTGGTTTGCAGAACTTGTTTAGTTCTTTTAGCTTCTTGCCTAAGCAGTTTGGCAGTGTCTCTGCCTCCATGTGCTTGCCCAACACACCAAGGTGATGGAAGCATTGTATTACCATATAGTATACCTTGACTAGGCGAGCATGGGCAGAAGATTGGTGGCGTGAATCTGATTCATTGCCATCCTTTCTCCCTCCCCTGCTCTGTCTAGCCATGATAATGCCTTGGCAATCAACCAATCAAACAGACAAGCAACCAATCAATCAACCAACCAATCAAGCAACTGATCAGATCACACCACCAATCGAACAACAAATCACACTATCGATCAAATCAGCAATCAATCAAGCTAGCAACTAGGCAGTCAATTAATCAATCAATCAATCAATCAATCAAAACCCGTCAAACAGACAAGCAACCAATCAATCAATCAATCAACCAATCAATCAATTAAAACCGGTCAAGCAGACAAGCAACCAATCAATCCCTCAACTAGGCAGACCACAAATCAAAACGTAATCAAATTAAGCACGCAATCAGATCACACAACCAATCAAACAACCAGTCAAACTATCAGTCAAATCAGACAAGCAATCAAGCTAGCAACTAGGTAAACAACCAATCAAGCAATTCAAGTAACCAGTCACGCAACAAGTCAATTCAAACAACCAATCAATCACACAACCATTCAATTCAAGCAACCAATCACGCTACCAATCAGTTTAAACAACCAATCACGCAACCAATCAAATCAAACAATCAATCACGCAACCAATCAGATCAAACAATCAATCACGCAACCAATAAATTCAAGCAACAAATCACGTAACCAATCAAACAACAAGTCACGCAGACAATCAAATCAAGCAAGCAATCAAAATCAAACAACCAATCAAATGAAACAACCAATCAAATCAAGCAACAACTCAAGCCCCCAATCAATCCGGCAAATCCCAGTCAATCAATCAATCTTAATCAATCTTAATCAATCTTAATCAATCTTAATCAATCTCGATTAATCTTAATCAATCTTAATCAATCTTAATCAATCTTAATCAATCTTAATCAATTTCAATCAATTTCAATCAATTTCAATCAATTTCAATCAATCTCAATCAATCTGACGCTCCCAATCAATTCAAGTAAGCAATCACGTAACCAATCAATTTAAGCAACAAATCACGCAACCAATCAAGTCAAGCAACAAATTATGCACCCAATTCAAGCAATAAATCACGCAACCAATCAGATCAAATCACGCAACCAATCAGGTCAAATAACAAGTCATGCAAGCAATCAACTCAAACAAACAATCAAATCAAGCAACCTGTCAAATCAAGTAAGACTCAAGCAACCAAGCAAGCAATCAATCAATCAATCAATCAATCAATCAATCAATCAATCAGTCAATCAAACTCTAAAGCAGCCAGACAGTTGATCAATACAAAAATGCTACCAGGCGCACACTCTACAAGTGGTAGGTTTGTCAGCTAGTCTGTCTGTCTATATATATATATTTTTCTAATCCAAGAGGGCTTAATTTACAAAGCTGAAATAAGAGAAATGTGGTTAGTAGTAATGATTAGTGGTGACATGATAATATTTAATATTTAAGGACAGGCAATACAGAAATAATAGTATAAATATTAAACTTACTCACAGCAATACAGGAATACAGTACTATCCAGGAATACACAGAAATACACAGCATTACACAGTAATGAAATTTTTTACATCGTCAGAATTTAGAATGCTCTTTGGAAAAGATATGTTTTTAGTAGTGATTTAAATGAGTCAATTTTAGAGCAGTTTCTAATTTCAGATGGAAGAGAATTCCAGAATCGCGGACCGGCTCGAGAAAATGCACGATCACCAGTAGTTAAGTTTGATTTTGGTATGGTACATAGTAATTGTGTGCTAGACCTAAGAGACCTTGGTGCTGCTCTTTGCTGGATTAAGGATTTTAAGTACGGTGGGGCCAGATCATTTAGGCACTTGAACACCAACAAAGCCACCTTGTACCATATACGTTGTCTTATAAGCAACCAGTGCAGCTCCAATAGGACAGGTGTGATATGATCGAATCTTTTGGTGTGTGTAATCAGTCTAACTGTTGTATTCTGCGCTCTCTGTAAACGATCTAATTGGCTAGATGGTATGCCTATTAACAGAGAGTTACAGTAGTCCAGGCGTGACGTGATGGTAGCATGTACGAGAGTTTTGACCGCGTTTTCATCCAGAAGCTGCAAATTTTGCTAATGTTCCGAATGTTCATGAATATGGAACGGCAGACAGTGGTAACATGAGCTTCCATCGATAGGGAATTGTCAAATGTTACGCCTATGTTATGGGCACTTGCACTGAAAGATACGTCAGCCTCCCCAATGTGCAAACCAGATATGCCTCGGATAAACAGACACATACAGACTTCGGCGGCGTGAATAATACTATTTTAAACTATCATTAAAAAAGTGTCAAATTTTCTCGAGGCGAGGCTGGGCTGAGACCTTTATCTGACGAGTGCATATATACTATTCACAGATAAAATGAATGCCTACAACTAATGGAACTTTCGCTCATTTGTCTACTGAAACCGTCTTTGCCGGAGGCGGTCCCGTGTCATAAAGAGATTTTGTCGATGTTAACTAATTACATTTGTTAGTTGCTATTGCTGCAGACGTGGGATTTGTAAAGATGAATTGTGGCCAGGAAAATGGCACAGCCTATTGAGATCAGAGGGAGATATATAGGCTTAGCGTCGTATTTGGTGGTGATTTTATGCGCATCCATCGTTATTCACCCGGTTCTGACGAGGAGACTCGTAGCGTGGATGCTGTCCGATCAATATTTTCCACAGTTACTTTTCATAAATCACTATCGTTGTTTTCACGAGATCATTTGCCTCAGCGCCATCTGACTGTAGATAAGGCCTATTTTATTTGCTTTTTTTCTGGGAATCTAAAATACCTATCTCAATACCATTGATCAAACAATTTGAATGAAGGCTTTTTCAGAAGAGAGTATCAGAATAATTGATCATCGATTACGTAAGGAGATGCAGCGCGTGCGATTTCTCGCCGCTGTTTATTTAATCCATAGAGGACTTAGAGAGTGATTAGTCATTAACTAAATTGTGATTTAACGAGCTATAAAATGAGATTAGATTGTGTTATTAATCAGAATAGGATTTGCCGCAGTGATCAGGTAACACTTTATCAACAACGCATCTGTCTTTGCCAACCCTTTCACCGACACATACAGGGAACGTATATTTTTGGCAATATAAAACTTATTCTGTTGACTATTTTAAATTAATTTGACTGGAAGCCGTTGCTGCCCATAGCAGCAACGGCTTCTTGTCAAATTAATCTCAAACTATTCAACAGCTTTTCTGTATGCTTGTCTTAAAAGTGTGATATGGGGAATTGAAATGTGAAAAGGTTAATCTGAATGGCGAACAATAGAATTATCGCCAATATATAACAATGCACCTTTCCAGCTTTGGCTATGCCCCGCCCATCTCTAGCTAAGCTCCACCCTCGCTTCGCCGGTGTTGGGATCGATCGATCCATGAACTCCCTGACTATCAATTTCCAGAAAACTATGCAGGTAAGCTGTTGAATATTTTGAAACTAATTTCACCGGGTGCTATTACTGCCTCTCAAATTAGTTTCAAAATATTCCACAGCCTGTTTATTAAATAGTAAAGACATACAATTCGTACAACAACGGTTAGTCGTAATGAATTAAGCGTCCGTGTCAAGCTTATCTACGTCATTCATGACGTCATTGATTAAGATTACGTCACCCTATACGTCCCGTAGTTGATCATGACGTCATATGATTGATGGATAAACTGGAAAGGCCCATTGGCAAAGTGTGCCTGTGTGTCCGTCATGCTCGATATATAAGTCTCTAGATACTCATCGTCTTTAAATCACTATTCAAAACGTTTTGCTAAGTCGGCAAACTATGTTATTATGTTATTTTAGGATTTACTTTTTAGTAGCGTATGTAGACGAGAAAAAACTGTTTTTTGCATGTGCGAAACATTTTGAAAAGCTTTCCCAATGGAACACTGTCCTAGTTAACTATATTAGGCCTAAAGTTGGACACAAGCTTACGTATATCAGGGAGTGAGCTAGGCCCTTAGTACAGTAGCTACATAAACGCTCATAAACGGCTACATTTCATCCCACTCGAGGCAGGGTTAGCATTGAAATAAATGTTATTCAAGCACATGACACGTCTTCGCAAGAGTAGCTCATCTAGGCCTAACTGATAGTAGCTACACGAGATTTAGTATAAACTCTTCCAACCTGACCACGTACGATGCCAATGAAGTCTCAAGGTCACATGACAAGGCGACCGTGACTGTACTGCAAAACTGTGTTTTGAAGGTTTGCGTTTTTAGGTTAGCTCTGCACATTGTTTTGCACATCGCCGTACGGGCCTACTTTCCGGAAAGGGGTGGGTTGGGTGGGTGGGTGAGGGGGGGGGGGGGTGGAGGAGGGGGAAACACTTTGCAAATCAAACGGCGATTGCGGGAAATTTGAAAACTAGACGCTAGCAGACGACATCTCCTGCACTTATGGAGGTAAATTAGGACCCAAAGTTTTACTCAATTTCTCCTGAATAAAGTCTACATGACATTACTCTCAAGGACATTTTAAAAAGGGATTGTATTATTGCTGAAATGGCTCGAAATGGTTTCTTGAAGAGCCCAAGTTGCAAAATATTTGTGAGAAGATCTGCGAACCCTCTGACTGTGGGAGGGGGACACGCCCGCCTTTAAGATCCACTCTACAGTTGGTTCCCCCACCCCCAAATTTGAGATCGTTCGACCTCCCTTACACTGAGCAACCTGACTCGGGTAACTATGAGATCATGCATAAGTGACATACGTCACAGCTTGGCAACCCGAGATTCCTGGGTTCCATGGTGTCGAGTCGGGCAGGCATGATTTCGATGTGACAATTTAACTTAATGATGCCGATTCAGCTAGACATCGCCAATGTCTAGCCGAGTCGGGCATTATTCTAAAAAAAAACACCCTCTTTACGCCCGTTTACATCCATCATTTCACTTTCGTGCGCGAATAAAGTCAAAGCTGCCGACGCTCTAGTCAGGCAGGGAAGTAAATGATGCTGGTGTGGGTGTGACTTGTGGCGTGCTGCTGCTGCTGCTGCTGCTGCTCTCTCTCTCTCTCTCTCTCTCTCTCTCTCTCTCTCTCTCTCTCTCTCTCTCTCTCGCTACCCCCCCCCCCCCCCTCCCCACCTCCACCGCACTCACCCCTCTCTCTCCCTCCCCTCTCCGCTGGTTAATAGTAAATTTCGCCACGGAATGTCATTTTCTTCAATTTCTCGCGAAAGTCACGGAGTGACATGATCACGTGAATGATTGTTGTGGTATGACGCAATCGCATGAATAATACTGCGTTATTTATGATGGATAGCTCCCACAAGCTCAATCAAATGCCACTATGTTAATGAGATGCAAGAGGGACACTAATGCTTGTTAAGCTATAGAACATTGATCGAAGCTGGTGTCACGGTTGATAACTACATTAGACGCCAGTCTTCTAATCTGAAAAAATGTGTGGCGTACTCTGAATCCACATGATTGCAATGAATCCAGTTATAGCTATGCCCCGCCCATCGCTGGGTCCAATCAACATTTGCCCGTTTTGCGATCAATCGATCCGTGCACTGGAACTCGAATTCCAGAAAGTTATACAGCTAAGTTGTTGAATATTTTGAAACTAATTTGACTGG
>JAVVLW010000301.1:0-40000 GCA_034401795.1 Chaetoderma sp. LZ-2023a | reverse complement strand
ACACAATAGAATAGTTAGAGGATCTGGGATGAGGCCACATTTCATATTACTATTATCAACCGAGTTGCAAACAGACCTTTCCAGTTTTAGCTATGCCCCACCCACCCCTAGTTTAGCTCCATCCATACCTCGCTCGCGTTGGGATCGATCGATCCCCGAACGCTCTGACTATCAATTTCCAAAAAACCGTACATATATGCTGTTGAAAAAATTAGTTTCAAAATATTCAACAGACTTTTTATTGAATGGTAAAGACATACAATCCGTACAACGTGTCGGACTACTAAGCGTTTAAGTCATTCATGTTTTAATTAATTATGACCTCATCATACACGTCACGTAGTTGATAATGACGTCATATAGCGTCATATGATGGATGGATAAACTGGAAATTCCCATTATCACGTTACACGAACTTTACCGAGTGCAGTGATCATTTTCTGCAAGGTCTACAATAGTGATATTAAATGGGACCGAGTTTGAGGTTCTATTTATCATATGGGGCCTAAATCTTAACATAGTTTCCACTAATAACTTCAGTACTAATGTGGATTTCTTAAACCCCAGTTTAGATCTTCCATTAGCGTTTTCCTTAATGGACATTTCCAGTTTTAGCTATGCCCCGTCCATCTCTATTTAATCTCCACCCTCAATTCACTCGTGTTGAGATTGATCGACCTCTGAACTTCCTGACTATCAATTTCCAGAAAACTATGCTGTAAGCTGTTGAATATTTTGAAACTAATTTGATTGGGTGATGTCGCCCAGTCAAATTAGTTTTAAAATATTCAACAGCACGTTTCTTAAATAGCAAAAACATACAGTTCATGATTATGACGTCAGCATACACGTCGCGTAGTTGATAATGACGTCATATGATTGAGTGAGGAAATGGATACATGAATTACACCCTGGTAACTAACACATTGGACGTCTCGCGACGAGCAATGTAGTAGGCGGTACTTGTAATTAAAAATATACAGAAAAATTAGCACTAATCAAAGTTTATTTATATACATAGCCATGGTCGGATTTAGGCCTACTGAGGCCCTAAGCTATGGCAAGGGCCTGGGGGCTTTCCGTATAGAATAGTTTGTAGCAGAGCTTAAAGCGCTCTATTGAAACTATGTTTGCACCCCATACGTCAGTTGTGCGAATTATACGTATGTCTATTATTTAATAAACAATCACTTGAATATTTTGAAACTAATTGGACTTGGCGTTATTGCTCCCTTAGGCAGCATATTAGTTTCAAATTATTCAACAACTGAGCTGTATAGTTTTCGGCCAATTGAGACTCAGAGTTCAGGGTTCGATAAGTCCCAACACTGGCAAAGTGTGGGCGGAGATTAGCTAGATATAGGTGGGGCGTAACTAAAAGTGGATTCATCTATTCCATAGAAATCTAATAGGCCTAAGGGTAGACTGGCTCTGACACTCTCAGATGCGGAATTTCAGTTCAGTATTTTATCATAGTCTCCAAACTAATATGTTTTTGTCACTATGTAACGCAGACGATTAAAGTGTCAGATTAAAATAGCCAATACAATTTTATTTCTAATACAATTATATACATTTGCGTCTGTTCAATTTCTCTTCCAAATACCAAAAGAGAATTTTCTCACTTTAGGAGGCTATATATGCTGCGGGTCGTCTGCGTCAGCCCGTCCGAACATGCGTAGTTGCATTTTACTGCACTCATGTCACCGGAGGTCGGGACAAAGCGTTCCATAGTGGCATAGAAGTTATTGGTTTGATTGGCGTCTATCGAGTCCCTGATTCCAGGTCCCATTCACGCCATATCTAGGCTGGTTTTATTTCAGTCTATTATTGGTAACTACCCATTTATACTCCTGGGTGGAGAGAGGCAACGAGTGAAGGAGATTGGCCATGTTTCCAGCGACGGTGAGATAGTGCACAGCTCAGGCGCGAACTGGGTTCTACGGTTAAGTAGTCCTGACTGCTAGTCACTACACCAAGTCGCCTCACTATTCCAGTGTCCTTTCTACACGTACTATTTCTGTGATTCATTCCAATGCTGCGAGGCCGACTGTATTCTGATTGGTCAATGTCACTTTCACACGCTAACAAACAATGAAACTACTTAGCCGCATTATTAACCGGGTTCATATTGTTAATATGGAACGGGACAAAAGCTTTTGTTTATATGATAAATAGTGGATATCAAACGAGGTCACATTTAAGCTATCAACACTCTTATCAGCCAAAAACGGCTTCTGCAGTGGCCTTCTTCTTCTTCTTCTTCTTCTTCTTTTCGATCGCTGGTATCACACTTGGAGAGCCGTTCTCAAGATGAAATCTGTGGTTTTCTGCAGTTCTTCCACAGGCTCATACAGCTTTTCAAGAAAAGAGGTTGACAAAGGCCTCTCTCTTCTCTCAGCAGCTGATACGTACTGCAGCATTGAAGTATGTGCTCTGTGGTCTGTTCTGCTTCTCCACAAGGACAAGTGGGCGATGTCGTAAGGTGTGTTGGTTTAGTCTGTTGTGTCCAGTTCTGAGACGAAAAATGGTCACCTGCTCTGGCATCGAGATATGATAGTAGGCATCTTCTGATTGAGGTGTTCTACAGAGTGACTTGATGATAGTCTTCATCTCTGTATGGGTAACCATGTTTTCTGTCTGATTCTCTTCTGCACCCACCTTTGCCATCTTGTCTGCTTCCTCATTTCCTTGGACTCCACAGTGTGAGGGGATCCACTGCAGTGCTATCCGAAAGCATTTGATGGTTTGTAGTGCTTCTTCAAGTTGTGGCAGCTTACCTTTGGTGATAGCCTCAAGGACGGAGCGGGCATCAGATAAAAAGACAATCTGTGCAATATGGTCTGCTGTTCTGCTGATGGTATTAGCTGCATGAACCAGTGCTTCGACTTCAGCTCTGTAGTTTGTGCAGTGTTTGCCTGTCGGTATTGCAGCTGACTCATGTTGTCCGTTTGGATAATGTATGTGCAGTCCGGAACCTCCGCTCCTAATTGCATCTTTGGCTGATCCATCTGTGTAGATCCTTATCCATGTCTCCTGAGGGTACATTACTTCCAGCATGGCTAGGGTCAGCGCCTTCTTTCTCACATCACTGTGTTCATCTTTGGTTGTGAGATGAGGTACTGTGGTGCGAATAGCTATGCTCTCTAGTTTGTTTTCTCATGGTGGAGGATCAAGGGTGTGGTTTGGGTCTTCTATTTGTGCTGGCAACATTTCTTGGTGTTTTCTTTGAAGTGCTTTTGTCTCTTTCACAAAACCTGATCTTTTAAGTCTTCCTGATGACAACTGTGCCTGCCTGATCTTCATCGGGTGGTTGTTGAACGATTTGAACTTTGCAGCTTCGATCAGTGCTTTACATTCCCTTCCTTTGCTAAGTGGGGTGGGGGGGGGATGCCTGCTGTCTGCTCAATTCTTTCTATTGGTGTTGATCTCATTCCACCGGTGATGATGCGCAGTGCCTGGTTTTGTACTCTGTCGAGGTTCTGTTGATGAGATTTAGCTGCTGTCATCCATGAGCTGGATCCATGCTCAAGGTGTGGTCGTACGGCACCTAGGTAGATGGCCTTGAGGATCCTTTCATTGGCACCCCACTTTGTTCCTGCCAGCTTCCTCATGATGTTTAGCTTTCTTCTGGCCTTTACCTCTGCGTGCTGGATGCGCTCCTTCCATGTTACTCTTCTGTAATAGGTGACTCCCAGGTATGTCTGCTGGTCCTCGTACTCGAGTGGAGTACCACCCAGTGTCAGATTGCCAACCTTGGTTTTGGTGGACAGTGAGAATAGTAATACACCAGCGATTGGCCCAAGCTGTAATTCTGTCCAAGGCGAGCCGCATTCTGTACGTGGCAGTCGTTGTGTACTCCTCGGTGCACCAGAGTACGAGGTCTTCTGCATAGAAGGCTACTTGGATCCCATTGGGCAGCTCTGCTACAATGTCATTAATGAAGAGTATGAACAGAGTTGGTGATAATACTCCGCCTTGTGGCACCTCTTGTCTCAGCAATACATTCTGTCCAGATTGTCCATCCACCAGCACCATAGCTCTGATTGTCTAGGTATGACTTGGTCCATCGGAACATGTTGCCACCGATGCCTGTGCGCCGGAGCTTCACGAGGAGGCCATCCTTCCGCACCTTGTCAAATGCCTTCTGCAGATCGATAAAGGCAGCTAGCATCACCTTCTTGGCGTGAAAAGTGTCCTCTATGACCTGTGCCAGATGTGTTGTTTGATCTTCTGTGCTCCTGTATCGTCTGAAGCCGGCCTGCGCTGAAACTATAATGTTCTCCGACTCCAGGTACCACTGCAACCGCTGGTTGATGATGCGCTCCATGGTCTTGCAAATGCAGCTTGTAAGACTGATAGGACGGTAGCTCAGCACTTTCGTCTTGTTCTTCCCTTTTTCCAGAATAGGAGTCATTCTGGCTTCCTTCCAGCACTGAGGAACCTCTCCATTGGTCCAACTGAGATTAAAGATGTCTAGCAACTTGCGGAGAGATGCATTACCAAGGTGTATCCCTGGCCCGGGAGATTTCTTCTTCTTCAATTGGCGGATAGCCTTCTTCAGTTCTGCTAAACTAATGTCAACTTTCATGGCATCGTGAGTGCCGGTGTCTGTTCTTTCCTTTTGCTCTTTTCTAGCCTCTTTTTGACGCATTCGTGGTATAGAAATGTTGCATTCTTTTGCATATGCCTTTGCAAAGGCATCTGCAGCCATCTTTCCTGTCAGTGTTTGTCCATCTTCTTCAAGAGTAATCTTCTCTCCCCCGACACCCTCATCATTCAGTGCTTTAGTCAGTCTCCATAGCTTTGTGGTGTCTCTCTCTAAATTAAACCCTGCCGTCTTTTCCCTCCAGCTTCTTCTTTTGGCCCCCAGCTTGGTCTTTAGATACCTGGCTTTAGTTTGTTGTAGCGTGAAGTGATTTTCATGACAGGTATTACCCTCTGCATCTTCTCTGGCCTTGTCTAGTTTATCATGTTCTTCTTGCAGTTCTGTTGTCCAGTAGGGGCGAAAGTTTTTCCTGAATCCTCGAGGAATCGCTTCGTTGCCAGCCTTGAGGATACTTGAATTAAATTCCTTGACCACTTGTTGATGTTTCTCCCTTCTACTGCTATATTTTTGGTAAGCTCATTGGAACGAATGCCGAACAGACTCCAATTTGCCTTTTTGTAGTTCCACCTTGGATGTTGAGGTGAACTTGTCGAAATACTTCCAGAAAGAGCGAGGAGGACTGGGCGGTGGTCGCTTCCTCATAACTGCGATCCGACCACTCTACTGAGGTTTCTGGGAATGTCGTCTGTACAAAATGCCAAGTCCGGCGTTGTTGTCGAGTGCCACCGGCGCGAGTAGAAGGTAGGCTGATCTGTGGGATCCTTGACAAGTAAAAGGTGCTTTTCATCTTGCCATGCTTCAATGTGTTCTCCTCGTTTATCAAGTGTTCTGTATCCCCAGCTCTGGGACTGGCTATTAAAGTCTCCCGCAATGAGGAAGTGGCAGTCGGGGACCTGGATTTTGTCAAGTGAGAGATCCTTGTCATTAGGGCAGTAATAATTGACAATGTCAATCACAGAGTTGCTAGTTGTTACCTTGATCTTGATATAGTCTGCCTCTTCCATAAATGTTTTGATCTGGCTGGCGTTCACGCTGTTTCGGACCAAGGTGATCACCTTTCTTTCTTCCTCTTCGATCACACCGGAAAATCTGGAAACCTCTGATCTTAAATGGTTTTCCTTCTTGCCGGTGTGTCTCTTGGATGCAGCATATATCAATGTTGTTTTCGTACAGGAACTGTTCGAGCTCTGATTTTTTGTTGGTGACACCTTTTGCGTTCCAGTGCATGATGTTGATACTGGGGTTCTCTTTGGGCCAGGTCTTCTCTTTCGGTTGGCCAGTAGCTCCCCACCCTCGTCCCCTTGCTCCACACGACGAGTAGATGGGACCTCCAGTAGCTGATGGTGGGCTCCTTCGAGGCGTGGAGCCCGGCGCTGCACCTGCGTGGCGGATCCTCACAGGGAGAGCACCATTTCGGTTGATTCGATCTCCAAGTGTCATTTCATTAGCGTTGTGCATAATGCTCTGGTTAGCAGTGCAGTGGCCTTGAGAAATGTCCATTTGCAGAACAAGAGAAGACAATTTTTGAAAATTCACCACTGGAATGGCTGACTCGATAACAGAGCCAGTTATTCCAGTGGTAAATTTTCAAAAACCGCATTCTCTTGGTCTGAATGACAAGCCATACAGTATTTCTCTAACAGTAAAAAAGAAACAACAATCAAAATTCTCCAAAGTTGATCATTCCTCAGCCACTATGACATGGTAAGGTAGGCATGGAACAATCTGGTAGCGGAATTTGTTAAAGAACGTTTTCTTGAAGATAAGAATGTATGTGCCAACATGTCGAGAATCAAGCTCCTAAATTGGTGCAAAACTCTCAAAGTCAAATTCTCCTAAAGAAACAATCTTGGCGTTTCTGCAACTTCGCATCACCTCTAAATCCATCACGGGACTTAAACCTGGATGATGTGCTTGGAAATTGTAATTGCGTGGCTCTTGTAATTATGATGGCTGTAATAAAAGCAACATTCAGGTTTGTAAAGAATTAGCTGACTTTTTGCGTGCCCATAGATATATGCAAGGTCCCTGGGATATCACGAGGCATATAACTATACCGTATTTGATGTAACTTAACATATAGGAAATCTTACAAAGACCAAACGTATAGCAGAAAGCTTTATTGACATGCTGGTTACAGTTGATGAGACAACCAGGCATTATCAAGGTAAGAGAGTTCAAGATGTTCCAGAGCAACACGGAAATCACCTCCCTTTATAGCTTGTCAGATAGTCAGACTGTTCGTGCAAGTAAGCCTATATGCTAAAACACGCGTGCATTTATCCAAGGTCACCATTGAACGCATCTCACAAATGTGTACTTTTATCCAAAGTGAACGTTGAATGTACCCAAGAGGAAGACATCAAATTACATATTTTCCTGATAATGTATTTTTCTTAGCTTCAGCCTGACACAAAATCAATACAATCTCAAGAGATCTATTTACGCATAATTTTGGACAATGCACTGCATTCTCGCACTACTAATAAAATACACACGCGCAGACTCTCACACTCTAGCTTCGTCGTCGTGATGAATATGATTATTTCCAGCAAATATCTCCTTGAGATGAACATAATGTATCCGCACAATAACGCTGGTTAGTTGTCTAATTTAGATGTCAGATCATCTTGAAGCGAAGCGCGTTGTCTAATTAATATCTTAATTTCCGAGATGGTTTATAAGTACAGCTGCTACCGCTGCTACTGCTGATGGTACTGGCATTCACCGTGAATATGTTAGGGCTGGGGTGGGGCTGGAGGATATACAATAGGTCTATGAGCATGAAGGAGCTGCACTTTAATAGAACAATTTGATTTACAAACGGGGTGTCACTTTACTATGCGGGAGAGAGAGAGAGAGAGAGAGAGAGAGAGAGAGAGAGAGAGAGAGAGAGAGAGAGAGAGAGAGAGAGAGAGAGAGAGAGAGAGAGAGAGAGAGTCCTATCTTGATACTGTCCGATGTTGATGAATGTGTAAATAAGTCCGAAAACAATCAGCTTCAACTTAAATGTCTAATTTTCCCTTGCTGTAATATACATATATACACTGTAATAAAATTCGGAGTCGACCAGTTCTCTCCGGATACATTCGTGGGCGGAGGTTGGATCCCTACTCAGGATATGCGCTCGTACGCACTCTCGTCAAGCGCGGTGGCTGGAGGAGAGTTCCCGTGAATGTCATGCCATTTTTGCACTAACAGGGCGTGTAACTGTACGCAGCTGACCTACATATCAGCTGCACTATGTATGATGTATGATTGCTGTAATCTGCGGCTGTAGTAGTAGAAACATCCCACAGCTGCAATCACTCCTTCGTCACCTTTGTCCACCGTGTTTTGTCCTCAGCCAAATTTCTTACCTTCCTCAGGTCAATTCTTGATCTGAGTGTACCGCGTCCTGCTTTCTTGAGGTCACCTCGTAACACGCTTAACAGATTTATGCAATGACGTCCTCTCTTGGCTTCAGCGGGGAGAAATCTAAGGCTTTCTGCGCTGGTATGTCCCCTGCTTTTGTTACCTTGTTAGTCTGCGTTCTGTTGCCTTTGTATGCCTTCGCAATGATGGATACCCATCCGATAGAGCTGAGTCGAAAGAAGAGGGGAGTTTATACTCCCCTACTCCTTCCTTAGACGAAGCTTCCGACGCAACAGTTGAGATAAACCCGTCAGGAGCGAATGTGCGCTCGACCCCATGGGAACCAAGAGGTTCCGCCGCCTCACTACACAGTCTGCAAATGTTTGTAGCCGACCAAGTCCCGCCCACTCTTAACGAGACCCCGAGAGCCATGTGTTCCCGCGCCAAGCAGCAGCGTGCGCGCGGGGGGACGCCTCTTCGGCGTCGGCGTCGTTGGACGAAGATTCGGCAGGCAGCGGCGACGGCGATGGAGCGTCCAAGTCGCATGGCTGAAACAGCCGCGACGTCGGAGGACACGCAGCAGCGATGCAGGCCCGGCATGCTACAATACTGGCGTGACATGACTACGCATCACCTCGTCATCTGACTCGGCCTCCTTCGGAATTGATGCTGCCCACCACAGTACATACTTCGAGCTAATGATCCACTTCTAGCCACGTCCCGCCCATTTCTAGCTCAACTCCGTCGCCTTTCTGCGCGGGTGTGAATTGATTTGAAAGGTTGAGCCTAAATTTCAAGTTTACTATAGGCAAGCTGTTCAACTGTTTGAAACTAATTTGATTGGGAGCTGTTGATTCCTGCCTATAATATCAACCACTCCCAGTCAAATTAGTTTCAAAATTTTCAACATAATGTATACCAAATTATAAATTCACCAAAGCCATGCAATTCATCCACTATCGTGATGGCCATGCCAGCTTCGTGACACACTTATGTCATTTTCATTATGACGCCTGCTAGCTAGTCAATGCACCTTTCCAGTTTTAGCTATGCCACGCCCATCTCTAGCTAAGCTCCACCCACCCTTCGGCGTGTTGAAATTGATCTGTCCCCGAATGCCATAAGTATCAATTTCTTGAAAACTATACAGGTAAGCTGCTGAATATTTTGTAACTAATTTGACTGGGTGCTGTTGCTGCCTTTGAGTCAAATTAGTTTCAAAATATTCAACATGATATTTATTAAATGGTAAAGACATACAATTCGTAGTCTACAACAGCGCATAGTCCGTCTTGAAATATGCCCTCATGACGAACTTATCTACGTCATTCATGACATCATAATAACGTCATTCGCTATGATGTCTTCCTATACGTCACTTAGCTGATTATGACGTATATGATGGATGAATAAACCTGGAAAGGGCCATTTAGTCCATGGGCCAGGAGCTAGATTTTGGCCGATTGGTACCAAAACAGATGTACCAAACGAAACAATGCTTTTCTAAAGGTTTAATATCTAGTTTCCAAATCCGCATGCATGACATCTGTACGTTGTAGTTTATTGGTAGTAATTTGCTTTCAAACATAAGGACTATCAAACAAAAATGAAACGTTTTGGTGGCTGTTTTATTTAAACAACTCATGTGTGAATCTAAATAAATTTTCTCTAATTTATAATTATATACCACTCTTTAAGCTTGCAATCACGGAGCCATTAACCTAATAAACAGCACGCTACTATGAAGAAATAACTAACTTCTTGGTGGCTATTAACCCTTTCAACCACATAAACGTAAGAAAGTAAGTTCTATGCAATGTAAAGATGCTATGTTGAACATTCTAAAATGTATTTAATTGTATGTGGCTACTGGTTCTGAGACTAAGAGATTCAGATCCTATTAATTTCGAGCTACACGCCAGCTTATCGCTATGGGCACAGCCGCACATTGTCGGTTTCAACACCACCGACCAGATAGGCTACATCACTTACGATATGGGGAATATGCTGTTATATGTTTTGAAATTAATGCGTTTTCTCCGTTTTCTTGAGACTTTAGAAGATCAAGGAAAACATCTGCGTGTGCGGAAACATCTGACGATATAGTCAGCAGAGCACAGTCACTTGAATCAAAAGGATTGATGCAATCGGTTTTTTATGTAGAGCGACAACTGATAGAACATCTGTTTCGTCCCGCCGAATACACGATGTGAAATCCGGATTGCTGACACCATGTTCATTGAAATCAACTGATTGCTTAGTTGTTTCAGACATTTGCTGCGATATTCTACGTTATTCCGCTGACAAATAGTAATTTGATACTGCACTGGGATTAAGGCTGAAACTCGTATTACCACCCCACCATCTGACAATTGCTGGAGAATATGCTGATGGTTCTTCAATAGCCATGTCATCTGTGCGTGATATACAGAGAGGCACCGTGCATAATAGTGTTTATCATATGCGAACCACCACGGGGCCAGCATAGGAAGGACATGCAGGTGTAGGAGCCAGCTGCTTTCTCCGGAGCATCGAATTAGAGCATGTAGGGTCTCAACAATATTTGTGTAGGATATGCAGAAAGTTGCTAACGGCCCATTTCATAGCAGATGTGATATCCATCAAGCAAGAGCACAATACATATAAAAGACTTTTTAACAAGAGTGTAGAGAAAGACTGGTAATCCGCTTTTTACTGTCAATTTTAAGATGGACAAACATCTCACATAGTTTCGGCAGTTAGTTGACATGATGTTCTATTATCCACGGTCTAAATCTCTTCCATAAAAGTCAGATGAGACCTTCATATATGACGACTATATTGCAGACCATCGAGAACACTGTTGATAGAACCTTCCGCCACTAGGCCAGCATCCACAGCTAGATCCCGGAGACCAGCATCGCTGAATCGCTTTCCCACGATGGTGAGATGACAAATTGTGTGAAAAACGCCCATCCTTAGGACAGAACCATTGAATTGTTCCACATTGTTCCTTACAATGTCTGCAGTTTTTGCCTAGAGCGCCTGATCTAAGACACATATAATGTCTGGAAGTTCAAGTGAGGCAAATAACTTACCCTCCCCTTCGTGACTAACTTATCGCTGTTTGTCACAATGTTAAGGCCAGTCCCGGAACTGGCATTCCGGTTGCCTATATCACAAAGTCATTGTGGCATTTCCGTTCATAAAATATATGAGGAATATGTTCATGGCTTGATTGGTATCGGAGTACTGGAGCAAAGTTTCGTACATGCGCAGCTTCTAGTAATGTTTGCCATGAAAGAATGTCCCTGGGATTTGTCCCTGGGATTTGTAAGATTGTTCTTTTTCGGTTCTTGGTGACCACATAAGATACAAGTTCAAGTTTCATTTTTTTACTTTGTAGCATAGTTTCGTAATCATTACCCTCAGATTCAATGGTTTATTAGGTTCACTCAATCTGAAATTAATAGGGAAATAACAAATGTAAGGCAAGAGTATTGAGCAGGAATTTCTCAACTTGCACCCCAGCTACACAGCATACCCTTCGCATTATCGATTTTCATGATGGATGTTTGGTATCCGTATTGCATTTTATATTCAATTCAACTGTAGCAAAGATGGTCCCCATGACACAGACATGGTTTTCAGTTTTTATGCATATATAAGTTAAATGTATAAAGAATTATATGGCATGAAAATCTGATTAATCGATGGATGGACAAGTGGATGGACATTTGGACGGATAATGCAGACCCTATACACCACCATATATTAAATGCGTTAATAGCTGTGTACTACACACCCTCTCTTCCTCAGCTCATAATATTTGTATAAATTCTGGGCCAGAGAGAGAGAGAGAGAGAGAGAGAGAGAGAGAGAGAGAGGGAGAGAGAGAGAGAGAGAGTCATTAATATAAAAGGATGGTATCTATTGAGCATCTTACCATTGGAAATTTGGTCTCCTCTGACGCCATATATAGATCAAAATGGAAACAAGCTGTAATTAACTAAAGCTACTCATGTTGAATGTTCAGCATGCATTTCTGGCATTGGCTTACCATCCTCCGTCAATGGTATGAAGATCTTTTGGTACAACCTATTGACCTCAGCAAAAGTGCAATAGCATTTCTGTCAGTAGATTTATGCCGAAGAAGCAATGACATATTACCAAAAAAAAATCTAACCAATTCTGACGGTTGGAAATATATAATTTTATTTGCTATAACCCGCACTCTTTTGCGATAGTTGTGTTACTGATTTAATGCGCGGGCACATTGCCCCTACGCTCATCACTTCAAAATTTAAATAGATTATTTTTCCTTTATTCTTCCCTATATGTTATTTTTAAACTGGCACGCTTATTTAGTGTTATGTAAATCTATGCTTTATGAACGTTCATTTGTACAGAAGTTACCATCTGTCGTGCTACCGGATTTCGGAGTTTTCTTCTTACGTGTTACTTGTGGTGTAAACCCCGTAGATCTAGTCTCGGAAAATCACAAGCGGGTATATTATTCATTAATACATACAACCCTAATTTTTCCTGAATGCTATGTATTTACATATACCAAGATATACATTTTTCAAATAAATATAGGCAACTTGCAGTGTGCATGTGTGTGCCTGAATTAAATTTATTTTTCAATTATAACATCTTAAGCGGTTATATAAAATATCTACAACTTACCCGGTCGTTAGCTGGTGTGAAAGCTACAAAACAAACACCATCACCGCCGCGGTGCTGCACGTACTCTACAGATTATAATGTTCATGGGTTTTATTTGATTAAGCGGCGATGAACCCCTTCCCATGAACTAATGCAGCATATCTACGACCACACAGAATAACACAATCACACGTTATATGGAGTTACAGGCTCCATCAACGAGCTGACTGAAAAAACAGAGCCGGACCCGCTGAAGAAATGCCAGGAGAATGTATGTGTTATCCAACTAATCCAGATCGCTGTGAGATTGTGCCATACCAGTGGTGGTCTCCATAGACAATCAGTGTCGGAATGAGGACAAAACTCCTGCACTCGCTGGAAGACAAGAACATAGTGATGCCACACACAAAGCCCTGGCACAGAAAAAATAATCTACCAGAGCCATAAGAAATGGAGTCAATGGGGTCTTCAGCCAACACAGAGGAATACCGTCTGAAACCATATCTGCACCCAGTGGGCCCCTCTGTTCCAACCTCAAAATGGAAGTAATTGCCCCCCCCCCAAGCAGCAGCTGACCATCTAAGGCCCAGAGAGGAACCAACAATCAGAATAATCTGCATCACTGACTCATTGTCTGATTTGTAGTCCTTTGCAGCAAGTTGTTAAACACCATAAAAGGAACCTTACATGAACTCGCCAATAATGCTGTGACAGTGCTTCAGCAGATATCAGCACATTGTGGTATCTCTGGCAATGAGATTGCAGACAGACTGGCAAAAGAAGGGTGGGGAGGGGTGATATACCCGTCACATGCCGAGTCATCGTAAAAGCAGCTGGACATCAGCCTTCAAGGAGAGAATTAGCAGTAACAAGTTCACTCAAACCTACTGCATCTCCGCAGCAATGCAGAATGGACAGCCAACGTCCACTTCTATACAATGCACTGTGTTGTGAAAGAGTCGTATCAAAACATTCGCTTTGTGCAACTGTGGCATAACAGACTAGATTCTGCAGCACATGTTTCAAGCGTACCCTCTCCTCACCCCACTGCATAATCAGATGTGGCCAAAGTGCACTACCCCTGCAGAAAAAGCACTGTGGTACTACTCAGGACCTGCGCCCGAATGTTCCAGTTTACAACACTAGCAGACGTCAGATGCGGGACACATGCATTAGTCCAAGGATGATGGGACCAAACTAAGCGACCCTCCATCTGAAGGTAATTTGCGTATATGAATGACAGTTTTGTATGGTCCCCAAGTTCTGCTTATAGTCAGTGTCTCGTTTGGATCATAGTTGATACCAATGTTAGCTATCTGATCTCCAAGGGGCCTTTTTGTGTGACATCTGAGTCTCAGTGATGTTGATGACTGGTTAAATCGTAGATGATACTACCCTCTTGTCTAGTATGGCATTTGCACATTAGGTAGAGATGATTATTCTAAAGTCATGTAATGACTGGCCTATGATACAAATTGAGCTCTGAACGAGCATCCTGGAGGAGGGAATTTCTATGCCACATCAGTGAATACTTAGACGATTCAACAAGCAGGTTCCTTCTCCCTGACTACTCCCCATCACTCACTGTACACAGCTCTAAAGAACATTTTATCAGGACTGACCAGGGCAGAGCAGACAATTCGACACACATTCGAGGAACAGTCCACTGACCATAATGGCGAGCCCGTGCATCAATTTTATGTGGCAAATTATGTTTCAGAGATGAAATATCATGTTTGGTAAATTCTTGTCTATCAGGGCTTAGAATTGACAACAAAATTAACTTTCCTCACTCACAATTGGCAAATGTCATTTTTCAGGGGTTAGGTTTGGAAAAGGTCATCGCTCATGGTATGATATTTGTGAAAGTCCATGTTTCAATGATCAGGATTGGCAATATATCATCCTTCAGTGTTTAGAAGTGGACACAAATCATGTTTCGGCAGTAACAATTGGTAAATTATTGTCTGTCACTGCTTAGAATTGACAACAAAATCAGATTTCCATATTCACAATTGGTAAATGTCATCTTTCAGGGGGTTAGACTTGGCAAACAGTAATCTCTAATGGCATGGTATTTGTGAAAAGCCATGTTTCAGTGAGAAGGATTCACAAAATATCATCATTCAGTGCTCAGAAGTGGTCACAAATCATGTTTCAGGGATGAAATATCACGTTTCAGCACTAACAATCGGTAAATTATTGTTTTTCATGGCTTAGAATTGACAACAAAACCAACTTTCCATACTCACAATTGATAAATGCCATCTTTCAGAGGTTAGGTTTGGCAAAATGTCATCTCTCATGGCATGATATTTGTGAAAATCCATGTTACAGTTATCAGGATTATCAACATATCATCCTTAAGTGTTCAGAGGTGGACATAAATCATGTTTCACGGATGAAATATCATGTTTCAGCACTAACAATTGGTAAATTGTTGTCTTTCAGTGCTTAGAATTGACAACAAAATAAACTTTTCTCACTCACAATTGGTAAATGTAATCTTTTAGGGATTAGTTTTTGTCAAAGGTCATCTTCAATGGCATGATATTTGTGAAAAGCCATGTTTCAGTGACCATGATTGACACAAATCATGTTTCACGGATGAAATATCATGTTTCAGCACTAACAATTGGTAAATTATTGGTTTTCATGGGTTAGAATTGACAACAAAATCAACTTTCCATACTTACAATTGGTAATTGCCATCTTTCAGGGGTTAGGTTTGGCAAAATGTCATCTCTCATGGTATGAAATTTGTGAAATTCCATGCTTTGATAAGCAGGATTGGCAACATATCATTCTTCAGTGTTCAGAAGTCGTAACAAATCATGGTTCCGGGCGGAAATGTCATTTTTCAGCAGTAAGAATGTGTAAATCATTGTCTTTCAGTGCTTAAAATTGACAACAGATCAGCTTTCCTCACTCACAATTGGTAAATGTCATCTTTCAGGGTTGCTCTGGAGATCACACCTGGGGTGTCAGAATCTCACAATGCTCTAGATTGGCTGCACCACACCTACAGTCGTGGTGAAAACATCCGATTGTACTGCACCTGTATAGAGTGTTCTCAGGATCTTGGAGTTTGATACCCCATGTCGCTCCCTCGTGACACCAACCTTTCTGATGGACCTCGCCTCCATCTCCTCAATATGAGGGTTCCATATCAGGCAGTGGTCTAGATTGATGCTAAAAGGTGGGCGTGCTGTTCCATGGCAATTAGGTACTCTCTCCAAGCATGAGTGAAAACTGAGAAGATGCTGTACTTTGCCTCCATTGACTTCTAGCCCCAATGTTCTGTCTATTGTGGTAGCATATTCACTCCCTCCTTATTATATGGCCAGCTTCGGTGGCATCCTCTGCAGCCCTCCGGAATGCCAGGTCGCCAGTCGACAAATGTCCATTATATGGATTTATCCACTCGACCATGTTTGGCTGTATACCACTCCAAGTACATTACCTTTAAGTGAAAGGCGTGTATCAGGGTATTTAAACATACATTAAACACTGCCGTGGTTCAAACCTGATTTGATTGGTATGCCATTTAATGTTTGATTGTGTTGTTCTGTGTGGTCGTAGACGTGCTGCATCAGTTCATGGGAAGGGGTTCATCGCCGCCTAATCAAATACAACCCATGAACATTATAATATGTAGAGTGCATCACCGAGACAGTGGCGGTGATGGTGTTTGTTTTTGTAGCTTTCACACCAGCTAACGACCGGGTAATTTGTAGATATAAAATTTATATAATTGCTTAAGATGTCATAATTGAAAAACAAATTTAATTCATGCACACACAGGTACACTCCAAGTTTCCTAGATTTACTTGAAAAAATGTATGTCTTGGTATATGTAAATACATTGCATTCAGGCAAAAATGAGGGTTGTATGTATTAATGAATAATACACCCGCTTGTGATTCTCTTAGACTAGAAAGACGGGGTCTACACTACAAGTAACACGTAAGAAGAAAAATTTGAAATCCGGTAGCACGGCATATATTTTAGTAACTGCTATACAAACGAACATTCGTAAAGCATAGATTTACACCTAACATAACACTAAATAAGCGTGCCAGTTTAAAAATAGGACATAGGGAAGAATAAAGGAATAATAAGCTATTTAAATTCTGTAGTGACGAGCGTAAGGGCAATGTGCGCTCTCATTAAATCAGTAACAAACACAGCGTGCGGGTTATAAGAAATAAAATTATATATTTCCCGCCGTCAGAATTGGCTAGATTTTTTGTGGAGGTGGGGTGTAGAGTGGGGGTGGGGGTGGGGGGGGGGCGGGGGGGGGGGGGGAGTAATATGTCATTGTTTCTTCGCCATAAATCTACTGACAGAAATTATGTTTCCATTTTGCCCGGGTGCGCCTATATTTTTTCTTAGATTGACTGAACTAACATGGCTGCCAGACAATACCGTAAATCTTTGCACTGTACAAACGGGTTATTGGCCTCAATACATTAAAAGATTTTATTACTACTGTACTACTAGTTTCATTCTAATAGATTCCAGTCAGGTCCGCACCTGATCTGTGACATTCTCATTCATGTCCCACATTTAGATCAGTTCACCTACACGCTATGATCTATATCGACGCACAATTTGTTATTCATATCTCTTGCCAACCTCTATGCCAGATGTCTAACCAGTTGGGGTTTCCAACTTCTGCGTTAAATATGTACACTAAAAGTGTTATTCTAATAACGGATCGTTCCAGTTTTTTCTAACCCCGCCCACCTCGAGCTAAGCTCCACCCACACCTCGCTCGTGTTGAGATCGATCGATTTCTGAGCTTCCTGACTATCATTTTCTAGAAAGTATACAGGTAAGACAGACAGCACCCAGCCAAATTAGTTACAAAATATTCAACAGCTTGTTTCTTAAATAGCAAAAACATACAATTCTCACAACGTGTCGGACTATTAAGCGTTAAAGACGGACTTACTCGAATTATTCACGACGTCGCGATTATGACGTCAGCATACACGTCGCGTAGTAGATTATGACGTCATTATGATTGTGTGTGTGTGTGTGTGTGTGTGTGTGTGTGTGTGTGTGTGTGTGTGTGTGTGTGTGTGTGTGTGTGTGTGTGTGTGTGTGTGTGTGTGTGTGTGTGTGTGTGTGTGTGTGTGTGTGTGTGTGTGTGTGTGTGTGTGTGTGTGTGTGTGTGTGTGTGTGTGTGTGTGTGTGTGTGTGTGTGTGTGTGTGTGTGTGTGTGTGTGTGTGTGTGTGTGTGTGTGTGTGTGTGTGTGTGTGTGTGTGTGTGTGTGTGTGTGTGTGTGTGTGTGTGTGTGTGTGTGTGTGTGTGTGTGTGTGTGTGTGTGTGTGTGTGTGTGTGTGTGTGTGTGTGTGTGTGTGTGTGTGTGTGTGTGTGTGTGTGTGTGTGTGTGTGTGTGTGTGTGTGTGTGTGTGTGTGTGTGTGTGTGTGTGTGTGTGTGTGTGTGTGTGTGTGTGTGTGTGTGTGTGTGTGTGTGTGTGTGTGTGTGTGTGTGTGTGTGTGTGTGTGTGTGTGTGTGTGTGTGTGTGTGTGTGTGTGTGTGTGTGTGTGTGTGTGTGTGTGTGTGTGTGTGTGTGTGTGTGTGTGTGTGTGTGTGTGTGTGTGTGTGTGTGTGTGTGTGTGTGTGTGTGTGTGTGTGTGTGTGTGTGTGTGTGTGTGTGTGTGTGTGTGTGTGTGTGTGTGTGTGTGTGTGTGTGTGTGTGTGTGTGTGTGTGTGTGTGTGTGTGTGTGTGTGTGTGTGTGTGTGTGTGTGTGTGTGTGTGTGTGTGTGTGTGTGTGTGTGTGTGTGTGTGTGTGTGTGTGTGTGTGTGTGTGTGTGTGTGTGTGTGTGTGTGTGTGTGTGTGTGTGTGTGTGTGTGTGTGTGTGTGTGTGTGTGTGTGTGTGTGTGTGTGTGTGTGTGTGTGTGTGTGTGTGTGTGTGTGTGTGTGTGTGTGTGTGTGTGTGTGTGTGTGTGTGTGTGTGTGTGTGTGTGTGTGTGTGTGTGTGTGTGTGTGTGTGTGTGTGTGTGTGTGTGTGTGTGTGTGTGTGTGTGTGTGTGTGTGTGTGTGTGTGTGTGTGTGTGTGTGTGTGTGTGTGTGTGTGTGTGTGTGTGTGTGTGTGTGTGTGTGTGTGTGTGTGTGTGTGTGTGTGTGTGTGTGTGTGTGTGTGTGTGTGTGTGTGTGTGTGTGTGTGTGTGTGGATTAATGAATTTCCTTATGTATATGACAGCTCCTGTGCGTTTTGTTTGTTTCATTGTCTGCAAAATTTCGAAACGTGACTCCTTTTGATTGTGCCGTAAAGGTTATCGCGTCAGTTGGCCGGCTAATGACAGTGCATTCACGGATTACTCCCTAGATGTCCTGCATAAAACAACCCGTGCCATTATGGTGGCGTAGGGAATATTCTCTGTCAGCTGTTCATCTTCGTCCCTTGCCTCATAGAATCGTTCCCAACCATTAATTATCGGCTTCTCGAGGCTGAATATTGTAATACATTTCCGCAGTTTTCTACGTAGAGAATGTATTTGGGCATTATTTTCTGACTGACAAATTGATTTTGTGGATAAACTGATTTTGCAATGGGCTACAGTGCCAAACATCAATCGTCATTCCTTCAGGCAGGAAGTCAATAATGTCTCGATAAGACAATCGTCTCCACAGATTTGCCGTCCCGATTTGTCAGCGGGTGACTGTCTGAAGGCAACATCTTCAACTCAACACGTACAAGGACGGTCTCTGTTCCCATTCATCATTAACAATTGGAATCTATGTATCACCAAACACGAAGTTAAGAAATATTATGTTGAATATTTTCAAGCTAATTTGACTTTGGACTGTCGCTGTCAGCGGTAGCAACAGGTTCTTACCAAACGAGTCACAATCATAATGACGAAGAGCGTAACGAAAATCTAAAAGTCCGTTAATAGTGTACAAATTGTATGTCTTTGATGAATTTACTTAACTTGCCTTGAAATTTAGATTCTGTGAAGTGAGATTTCAAAGGTTTGAATGGATTCCTACACGCGTGCAAAGTGGGCGGAGAAATTGACTCCTCCATCATTCCATGTGAGCAAGGCTGTAGACGCGCGCAGACCACACATGTCCACTGTGTGTGATCCATCACTTAAGGTTGTAATGAATGACATCTCTAGCTTCGTCATGAAAGCTTAATAGTTCATCAAGTGTACGAGTTGTAGGGCCTATGTCTTTACTATTTAACAAACATTCTGTTGACTATTTTGAAACTAATTTGACTGGGCGCTATTGCTGCCATCTTACACTATATTTTTCTGGAAATTGAGATTGAGGGAGTTCATGGACTCGATTGATCAAACGCGCGCAAAGCATCAGTGGAGATTAGCTAGTGAGGGACATAGCTAAAAGTGGATTCATCCGTTGAGATAAAAATGTTTATGGCACAAATATACCAATATATCTCAAGAGGTGTCTTTACGTTCTTAAATTGTTTTGCTTGTAAGAGTTTACATTTTGAAGAGTATACCTATAAAGTTATAATATAAATTCTAACGATTTTCTAGAAATTGGTTTGGCAATCAATGTTTAATCGGCCACATGGTATCGTATCAGGCTCCATTAATCTAAGAAAAAGTTAGTTGCATAAAAGGCATACAAGATTCTGTATGATTCTAGAAATACGTCGAAACAACTAATGATGCAGAAGCACAGCTTCGATTGTTGAAGATAGAGACATTTAATAAAGTTTCTACAATTTTGTCATAATGAGTATAAAATGTGACAAAACACAGTTTCTAGTCAGTTTTCGCTCATATGTGCACCCGTAGGCAGTAATTCCGGCGCTAAAATGTCAAAATATTGTCGTCTCTTGGCCTGCAGATGCAAGTTCAACAATATTGTACATTTTTCTGATCAATTTTAGCTATTAAAGTGTTGAGTGATGGACATTTCCAGTTTTAGCTATGACCCACCCATCTCAATCTAAGTTCCATCCACACCACGTCCGTGTTGGGATCGATCGATCTCTGAACCGCCAGCCTATCAATTTCCAGAAAACTATACTTCTAAGCTGTTGAATATTTTGAAATTAATTTGACTGGGTGCTGTTGCTGCCTATGTAAAGACATACAATTCGTACAACATCTTACGGGTTAAAGACGGACTATATCGAATTATTCATGACGTAATGATTATGGCGTCATCAAACATTAGTTAATTATGACGTCACATGACGTCACGTGATCTATGCATAAATTGGAAAGGTGATTGCTGGGATATATATACATCTCTCTAGAGTTTGACATAGCCGTTGGTATCTTCACGCCCATTCACGATGACCTAGCTCGAGGTACCTAGATGCGTGACCATCGTCTAAGCTGTACGCTGTCCCGTCGGCTTAATCAAAGAATTTATCTTTGAAAATGACGCCATAATAACTCAGACTTAGGTGTTAAATGAACCCGTAATCCCGTGGAGCATATAGGCTACAGTCTGTCACAATAACGTCTGCCGAATCTAACCTTTGACTCTGAAACTACAAACGAGTTTCTTCTAAGGCCCCAAAAGCTATTTCACATAGTATGAAGCTAGCTAACCACAGTATTGGACATTACAGTATGAGTCTGTGCTGATACGTGAAACACTCGTGACGAGTGGACGGGTGGAAAAAATGAATTCTTCCTATAGACCATTTTAGGATTTATCACCTCTGAAGCGTGGGTTATCCTCGCCCTTAGTCGCTAAATCAAGTATTGTACGATGAACAACCGTTTGTCTGAAAGATAAAAGATATCCTGCAAATATTAACGCGTTCAACTACGCGGGCCAGGACCATGGAATCTTTTTGCAATATAAATGAGTAATAGGCCTATTCTTATAATTTTATGAACTCAATGTGTATTTAGTTCAACATACTTAAGAGCGTACCTATTTATAAGCTTTTAGTTGCTTTCAAACGGAGATATTTTAAGGTTGCTATGGTTAGACACGCATTTTACACGCGCGACGCGTTATTTAATACGCGCTAGTTTATGCGTAGTTTCACTTATTAGCCTATATGTTCATAACAACCTTGCCGGAGGAACTAACATTCAGACAATACGTTGCTTATTGTCTTTCACTTGATGCTCTCTTGATCATAATTACTTTTATGGTATGTTAGTGACCAATGTTCTACTGGTCAGCCTTGTTGGTATTGGACGGATCTGATCTGTCGCTCGCGTATATGACGTCTTAGTCAAGGCTGACGTCACAATCAAAAAAGATAATGAATGACATATCTAGATCCGTCATGAATGTTGAATAGTCCGTCAAGTTTATGAATTGTATGTATTTGATGGATTTGCTATTTAATAAACGGTCCCTTGAATATTTTAAAACTAATTTGACTGGAAGCTGTTGCTGCTATAGGCAGCGTTTTACTTTTAAAATGGGATTCTGAGAATTCAGTTTTCAACTTACATAAAATTGATCTGACCATGCGCAAAACGTGGGCGGAGCGTAGATATAAATGGGCGGGTCATATCTAGAAATGGGTCCCTCGATCGTTGAAGCGCGAGGTTGAAATGTTTGAAAATTCGATTGTAGGCTGTTGGTGTATTGGATATATTCATCACGGTCGCCATATCAGATTTCGCATTTGGACAAATTTTAATAAAAGATCCATTAGTTTTGATGTACCAATATCACGTGTCCTGACAAATGTTGTTAAATTTATTTAATTGAAAGTTGTTGATGCCAGACCACGTATAAACAACCCCAAATCAAATCACACAGAATGTATCTATGACATTGAGACACTCACCAGGGAATATTTAATAGGCCCTACCTGCCGTTATCATATAAACCTCGCTAATAGCAATGCCTCGGGGGATAGACAGCATCTAAGAACACGTCGAATGGCAATTAACGTGTTTTGCGAATTGCTTTTATTATTGCATTCTAAGCAACGCTTGGAGCATCATCTAATTCAGCTTTATGACCAAACGTGTTTATCTACAGATACACTTCTACACATACATTTGCACCTGCGCATGATATTCGCAACAGTTAAACTCTTGCTGATCACAATTTGATTAAAAATCGTAGCAGTTTATGGTAACACCTACTTTCAATCAGATTGTTTTTGGCCAGAGTCTGCATGATTTATACGGTGTTTTATACGGTGAAATCTGCGTAAACGACCACCTGACTTCTGGCGCCAAAGAATTGCGGTTCTTTAAGACAGGTGATCAAAGATTAGCTGTCGAAACGAACCACCAACTCTAGACTCCAAAAGGCATATCGTATAGGCACTATTGCCACTTGTATCAATAGACCAACATCATATATTCACTACAACACAGCTCAGAAATAACTTAAAATGTTTCCAAAACAAAAGAAAAACTTAAAAAGGTACTGTTGGATATTGTGGCCTTAAATTGACTGGCAGCCATTCCTACCTAAGGCAGTAATTGTTTCCAATCAAAGTCCAAAATATTCAACAGAACAAATTTCCTACATTGTGTCCAGAATTGTAGCCTTCTATTTGGAAACGTTTTACGTTACTTCTGAGTTGTAAGGCCTACTGCATAAGGCGGTCGTTTATGACAGTGTGTACTGCATTTAGAACCATTGGAATGATGTTTCTACGACTGCTGAATAAGACGCGTTAATATTCGTTGTATCTTTGATCTACTGAGTTCGTTTTAGTGTCAGATTCGTCTCTTGTAGTTTCTTGCATGTACGCAATGCCGTTTCGCGTTCAATCCGTATCTTTTAGTTCCCTTATCTTTTAGTTCCCTTTGATGCGCGGTAATGTGCATATATGTTCGTCTTGGGTGATATTATTTCATTCGTTTGATTCAGAATTGCCTTTTGATGATTATTTTACGACGCTTGCTCTATGATTGCATCCACTAATATGTCTAACTTCTTAAGTAATATGGATACACGTATGCGCTTCTTATACGACCAGCTATCCGATCTAAGACAGTAACAGCTTTCAGAGGCATGTAGTACAGCGACATCTCTATCAAGCTGAACTGCTTGCCATCCATCTCCGATTAATAAGTCTCGACACATGGCGTTGCCATTGCCAGCGTGAGATAGCCTACTTACAAACTACTGTATGCCGTCCAAACGTGCACGTGATAAAGCTCACCGTAGGATATGCAGCGCAGGGATTTGTATCGCGTGTCTACACGATGGAGGTGGGCAAGAAGGCCGTTTCCCTAATGAACGTTTCTGATTGCCCAGGGTGTGTTTGTTCTAAATCAATGACGGAAATGGTAAGGGCAATAATAACATTAGTGATGGTGGTGATGTTGTTGTGATGATGTTGATCTTAATGCTGAAGATAAGCATGCCGATGATAGCAATGACAATGGCAAGGGTGGAGATGACTCGAATGGTAGAATAAGAATGATGAGTGTAGTGGTTGTGACGAGTATGTAAAGAGCTACATAAACTTATATGCAGTTAACTGCTCATTGTGAATTGCGTTGTGGCAAAGAAGAAATAACGTACCAATACGTGGTTCGGGAATTCAGGGTCTCGCCAACGCGGCCTTTCGATGACCGTAACTTTGCACCAGTTGACCCTAAATGAGTAAATCAGACAGAAAATACACGCGCAGGCACGCACGAACGAGCGAACGAGAGCACGAGCGCGCCCACACACACACACGCGCGCGCGCACGTACGCGCGCACGTACACGCGCACGTACGCGCGCACGAACGCACACACGCACGCACGCACGCATGCACGCACGCACGCACGCACGCACACACACACACACACACATACACATACACCACCATCACCGCTACCACCACCACCACCACCACCACCACACACATGGTTGTGATGTACCTATGGCCCCTGATTCATATATAAATTATGTGACTTATTTCAAACTACGACATGAACAGAGGGATCCAATCTGTTGCTCAAGTATGTGGCGCCATAAAAAATTACGTCACTAGTTATACTGACATCACAATCAAATGGGTCCGACACTATGTATTTGGTGAATTTACAATTTAATAAACATGCCGTTGAATATTTTGAAAATAATTTAACTGAGAGTTGTAGCAGCATTAACTCCCAGTCCAATTAGTTTCAGAATATTCAACAGCTTACTTCGCTCGAAATTGGGATTCTATCATTCTAGAGCGTCAAAGAGATCAGTGTTAACATCGATTCCAACGCGTGTGCAATGTGGGCCGAGACTAGTTTGAAATTCGCGGGGAGTGTCTAGAAATGGACCCCCACCCCACCCCACCCCACCCCACACACCAACTATTACGACTAGCCCAGATTACACGTGGGCTATGTAGATTATGATCAGTCAGTATAGGCCTGCCATATATTGGGAAAGATGTACTCTCTTTATCGCGGAGAGTCAGGAGGTTTCACATTTATACGCAGTGGCACATTTCGAGATGTCGGAGCTATGATGCCACAGTTAATTATGTCACATGTAGGCTGACGTCACAATCAATTACGTCATGAATGACGTATATAAGACCACCATAAACGCTGAATAGTCCGTCAAGTTGTATGAATTGTGTTTTTCTATTTAATACACATTCTGTTGAATATTTTGAAACTAATTTGACTGGTCGCTCTTGCTGCCACCCAGTGAAATTAGTTTCAAAACATTCAACAGCTTACCTGTATATTTTCAGGAAATTGATGTTCGTAGAGTCCACGGTTCGGTCGATGGCAACACAGGCAAAGCGTGGGGTGGAGCTTAGCCAGAGAAGGGTGGGGCATAGCTAAAGCTGAATTCATCCTTTCCTATACCTATGGGGCATATGTGCAGGTGTGCCCGGCAGCACTACATCACTGCTAAATATATGCATTCGTCTATCCGCTCATCTCCAACAGTCCCGAATATATCCATGCATAAAATCAACTTCCTTACACATGCATCGGATACAATTTGTCCGGAGAACAAGAGAAGCATCTCGATAGTGTTGTGCAAAAATTCGTCGACTTTTCCCATTCCCCTTGTAACATAACCAACATAGTAATATTCAGATAATTAGCCGGTATATATTGAACAAATGTACATAAAACCGCGACACCGCAAAGCTTCAATCGGTACCTCTAAAACAAAGCGAGGATCAGCTGTTCCTATCTAAGACAGTAAAAGTCTTCAGCACACCCCCTCTGATTTTGAAATTACGAAGTTCTGCTGTATCAACACTGGCAACACACATACATACAGATTGATAGATACGTACACATTTACTAAATAAAGGGCTGGATTTCAGCTACTGTACTCATAACAGAATGAAGAATTCTATGCAAATCACAAGTTTCATGAAACATTCTACAAATTGGTTATGGACAATTGCGATTCCAATCAAAACCACTTTAGAAGCAATTTGCCGCTGCGGATATATTGCCCGAATGGGCAGTTGTGACGCTAAGATCGCTGCGTATTTTGACAAGCTTAATAAAGGTTTACGCCTTACATCGCGACTGACTGACCAATCAAAGCGCATGAGTCAGAACGTATTTTTGTTGTGACCACCTTCGCCGTCATGATCGTCACTGTCTCCTAATGATAGTAATCATCATCAGAGGTGTATGAACGAACGTATGTTGATCTGTGGGGGAGGGGTTTGGGCTAAACTATGGGTAAGTAAAACCTAGGGGCGATGGGAGAATACAGTATTGGAGAGGAAAAAAACTGTCATCTCCACACCCAGCCCCCACCCCACACCCCCACCCACCCCAACAGCCCACCCCTTGCTCCCTGTCACTAAGCCTATGCTTATAGTTCTTCGCGTTAGCGTCATTATTGTTATCGAGCTTGTCATCTTCATATATGAAGTAGGCCTATAGTTGTCCTTGTTCAGTGTTAACGCGTTCATGCACATAAGTAATCACATTGTCTAATCGAATCACTCTAATGAACTATTGCCACATACTATTATCTATTAACTGTTTAAGAAGCGAAAATCCAACACATAATCGAATTCCTAACCGAATATCCTATCATATTAGTGGTCTAAAGTCAGACAAATTGCGGATTACGACCAGACAAATCTTGTTACATGAACTGGCCTGGGAAATTAACGTACCACGCACGTCGCTTTCCTGCTCATAACCGTGTTGGTTAAGACTCCATTACGCCCATGCATATACTCGGGAAATGTCTATTTTATTTCATTTCCGATAACATGACAACACGGCGCCAGTCTATGTACCTCATTAATAAACTGGATATATATGCCTACCTAATGCGGACCTGAAAGATGATGTTTTAGCCTTCTGAACATTAAATGTCGCGAATCTCGATTTCAAGGTAGACATAACTATGTCATACAGGTAAGCTGTTGAATAATTTGAAACTATTTTGTTGCTGATACAACATTGGTTGGAATACCTTACAACCGCACACTGACATGATAAGAAAATGAATGTGATATAAGGATACGTATACGTTCGGAAAGTAATCTGAGCGGAATAGCCTTCCACATATTGTTGTTCCATGTGATAGACGGCTGCAGACACAGGTCAAGTATTTACCAGCATACTCATATGATTGCTTTGAAATTGATTATATCGTGATTTCAGGCATATATATTATTTAATTAAAGATATTTATTTATATTTATGTACTGGTGAATCATTACTTGGTAATCAAACCATATAATGAATAATATATATTTATATATATTCTTCTTCGTTCATCTCGGACATATCTTTTGACAAATTCTTTGAAACAGAAAATAAATCCGTTTTAGTAATGAGCCAGAAACGTCTTCCCAATACGAATTCTCGTCATCATCTATACAGCATGTTTTTTTGTTTATCCTCTGTATAATCCCAGATTTACTCATCGTCGGCCATTGTAACATGTATGTTTTTTTTAATTCCACGATCAAACCATCGCTACATGCTATTTAATAAGGGCTTCATCATCTCTACCATTGCCCTTATTGCCATTGCCATCAGCATCGTCATCTTCTATGAGTTCAGACATTACATGATCAGTACATGTCTTTACTTTCATGATCTAAATCCTCTGGGAGCTGACAAGGGATGCATTCCCATCACTGCTACAATCTATATCGTCATTGTTCATAATAATGCTTATGTTTCTTCAGGTGATAAATAACATGTACATGTCTTAGTTACATTCGGATAATGAAAAGCTGTATTGCAATTCACCTTTCCAGAGTACCCACCCATCATATGACGTCATAATGAACTGCGTGGTGTGTGCAATGACATCATAATGAATGACGTACTGAATGACGTCGATAAGTACGTCACGAACGCATATTTGATGACGGTCTATGGGCTGTTGTACAAGTTTGCTTTTACTATTTAATAAATATTATGTTTTATATTTTGAAACTAATTTAACTGGGTGCTGATGCTGCCTATGGCAGCAACAGCACCAGTCTAATTAGTTACAAAATATTCAACAGCTTCCCTGTATAGTTTTCAGGAAATTGATAGCTAAGGCATTCGGGTATCGATCAATCCAAACACTGCGAGGTGTGGGTGGAGAGTAGCTAGTGATGGGCGGGGCATAGCTAAAAATGGAAAGGTCCATTGTCTTAGTAGTCGTTACATTTTGGAGACATTGACGACAACGTCTTCCAGAGCGGCAAGTGGTTACTACAGACTAATAATATTATACACACCCAGTTAGTGGCTTTCACTGTCAACTAACATTTCTAAAATACATGCCTTAGTCTCAATGCTAAATTGGATGCAGCCACTGACAGCTGTCAAAGGCTATAACCGTACACCACATTCCAGTTGACGAGTATCCATAGCTGATATGACAGGGTAACCATTCTGTAGCTAACATTTGGAGTCACGGACTAATTGATCCCACTCGGACTTTATTTGAAACAACCTCGATCGGTAATCGTGTTCCTATAAAACACACGTACTAGTTTGCTAATTCACCTATCCAGAGTATCCACCTATCAATCTGACCTTCATATGGCGTCATAATCAGCTAAAAGGCATGTAGAATGACGTCAGAATAATTACGTCATAAATGATTGTATTTGGCTCGTCTTTAACTCTTAATAGTCTGACACGTTGTACGAAATGTATGTCTCCTATTTAATAAACAAGCTGTTGAATATTTTGAAGCTAATTTGACTGGACGCTGCAGCCACAGCGCCCAGTCAAATTAGTACCAAAATATTCAATAGCTTACCTGTATAGTTTTCTGGAAATAGATAGTCATGGAGGTCAGAGAACAATCGATCCCAACACGAGCGAGGCATGGGTGGAGCTTAGCTAGAGATGGGTGAGGCATAGCTAAAATGGAAAGGACCATTGATGACATTGCGTACGGCTACTGATAACCATAAATGGATCTTTCCAAGTTTATCCATCCATCACATGACGTCATAATCATCATGACGTCATGAATGATTCGAAATAGTCCGTCTTTAACGCTTAATATTCCGACACGTTGTACGAATTGTTGTGCTGTCTTTGTTATTTAATAAACATGCTGTTGAATAATTTGAAACTAATTTGACTGGACAGCACCCGGTCGAATTAGTTTCAAAATATTCAACAGCTTACCTGTATAGTTTCGTGGAAAGTGTTAGTCAAAAAGTTCAGAGAACGATCGATCCCAGCGATGGGCGGGGAATAGCTAAAAATGTAAAAAGGCCCATTCAGTATAAAGAAATTAGAGATCTATCAGCCATTGTACATTTAACCCTTTAGACGCGAAAGACTAAGAAACACCAACATCCCTGAAGGTTTTATGAGTATTTTGAAACTAAATTGTCTGGGAGCTGTTTCTGCCCATCAAATTGGTTTCAAAACACTCAACAGTTTACAAGCGGCTAAGTTAGTCTTGACTAGGTATTCCCGCTCACCTTTGAACCTTGTTATTCTTTTCATCTATGCTATTCTAGTTTTTAATTATGTTCTATCATTATCGTTTCCAATTATCCCTTATATATAGACTTATAGGATTAGCTCGCCACATACTGAACCCCTATTTCGCATTACCATACGAGTTAATCTGCAACGAACTGGAATCATATGGAGGGTGTAAATCTTCCATCTAATGGATAAATGACGACATGACATTTTTCACCTAATCTCTCAAAATATCCTTTGAATCCGCTTCTTCGAATGATCACTTTCTGCTGCCTCGAGCAAATTCTTATTTCATGTAAATTGCCATTTTATGCTAGACAGATATCTGGCGACGTGACGCCTGGCTTACAGATTGCTGAAAAATACGCCGTTCTTTTGTATACTGCCGATGAAAAATGAGAATCCTTTTATTGGGATCTGCTTTTGGAAGATCAATTGCCATTTGAATTCAGTTTCTGGAAAATATTTTGATTGAAATGAATCTATTCATGGTAAGTTGACTCAGACGAAACCTTGTTCGCCTTGATGTGCATTAAAAGTCTCCTTGTGTTTAGATGCAGCGGCGAGATGAGACCCCTTGGTAAGTAGGAACATTCAAACCTGTCTTCGGCGACCACACTAGGAAGGAGTAGTACTTGCTCAATACACGGGCTATTCTCTTACTACAAAGAAATGTGGCAACATTGCCTCAAGATATGATTATCTGGTCACGCGGTTGTAATTATTTGAAGGAAAACTGAACCTATTAAATAGTAGCTATTCAGCAAGAAATAATTGCACATAGCTGGCGTGTGGCCACGCGGGGTGTCACACTTCTGCCCCATGTGCGCGGAGAACTTGGGAAATTTAAATGCTATCAGAGATTTTCTCATGAATTTATGGAGGCAATATCACTTGAAATCCTACTGGAATATCTAAATGTGTTGAAAAAGAAACGGCACATAGCTCCTAACACGGCATTTCTGAGACGTAGATACATTCAGCGTGTGTCTCGTGCATTTTGGGAGGTAAAATCCATTGAAATCTTACTGAAATAATGTGTAGGTGCTTTAGGTGAAAGGACGCACATGACCTCCCCATACGTTTTTTTTACAATTTAGATGCCCTCAAAGCGACTCCTGCATTTGTGAGTACTGCTTTCTGTGCGGTGGCGTGGCGGTGGGGCGCGGTATCGTTGATGGTTGAGCTGGGGGCAAATCCTACACCCCAAGTGGAATTGTCCTGTCCAGTTTATCCATCGATCATATGACGTCATAATAAAAAAATGACGTAGATAAGCCCGCCACGAACGCATAATTGGCGACGGGCTAAGCGTTGTTGTACGAATTGTGTCTTCACTATTTAATAAACATGCTGTTGAATATTTTGAAACTAACTTGAATGGGCGGCGTTGCTGCCATAGGCAGCAACAGCACCCAGTCAAATTGGTTTCAAAATATTCAACTGCTTACATGTAGAGTTTTCTGGAAATTGATAGTCATGGAGTTCGGGGATCGATCGATCTCAATGCAGGCGAAGTGTGGGTGGAGCTTAGCTAGAGATGGGCGGGGAATAGCTAAAACTAGAAAGGACCTACCATTGCCATTTGATGTTGGTAATGTATTACTGTTTCCTGGCAAAAGTGTTGGTTATAAAGTTATTTGATTACTGCTAAATATTGTAAAACAAAACGTGTTGCTACATTCTAATACATTCTAACGTGATAAATAGTATATCAAATTTGAGCACATTCCGTATCAGATGTATCACAGCAGCGTAATAAGATAAGATCGCATTTGGCACTAACTAAAGCTTGTTCCAACTGATCTTACAATTGCCATTTATGTACTGAACCTATCCAACTATTCATTACAGACACAAAATGGTGGCGCCCAGAAGGTAACATTAACGGGAGGTTTAAATGTAAATTCTTCTTCTACGTATACGCGAACACGAAGCTAAATGATATAGAATCGCGATGCCAGTAGAATACGACACTGGATGGATCCACCTTTAGCTCTGTCATACCCATCTATAGTTAATCTCCCCCACAGCTTTCCGGTGTTGGAATTGATTGAAACCTAAACTCCCTAAATATTAATTTCCAGAAAACTATTCAGGTAAACTGTTGCATATTTTGAAACTAATTTGACTTTGTGCTGTTGCTGCCTATGGCAGCCTATGGCAGCAACAGTGCTCAGTAAAATTAATTTCAAAATATTCAACAGAATGTTTATTAAACAGTAAAGACATACGACGGACATTTAAAAGTTCCCGACGGACTTATACTACGTCTTTTATGACGTAGTCGATGGTGACGCCAATCTACAATATGACGTTATTCATTATGACATTATATACTTGACTGACAGGTTGTATTCATCCATTGAGATGGATTGCTTGCTTTATAACCGTTTAACCTTTGAAATAACCACGTGGTCTGATATTGCGCAATCACAGGAGATGCGGTCTGTCGAGAAGATTTGATTCTGTTTCAGAAGCTACAAAACAGGATGTAGATAAATCTGCTTCTGGCCAGAAACACATTAATCACTGTTGACCTAAGTGTATTTGTGTTTGAAGTTTATGCTTGACATTTTGTTACCATAAATATGCGGTGGTTGAGGTAAGAATGTATCACATTCAGTTATATCCAGTGGATGGGAGCCTGAAAATCATTGCGTACAGCCGATACAAAAAATATACCGCATAATATATTCTTTTAAAGAGAAACACCAGCCCCTCTATACTTCTTTGTATACAATGAATCTACAGACCGTAACGTTTTAAAAAAATATAATTGTAAGTTCTGTGTTCAATTTACAAATATATATCTTCGTTATTTAAATGTGTGATACATCACAGGCCTTTGAATTTTCGTCCATCCATCACTCTACTACATATTCTCCCTACTATATATAATATACACAAGGTGTGAAAGCTTCATCTGTGGCCACCATTGTCAGAAAGCTGACTGGTTGGTTTGTTGTCAAAATCCGCTGACATCACGGTTCTGACTCCAAACCAACCAATCAGCTTTCTGACAATGGTACCCACAGATGAAGGTTTCATACCTTGTGTATATATATGGGGGGTGGGGGGGGGGAAATATGTGGTAAAGGGATGGATGGACGAAAATTCAAAGGCCTGTGGATACATTAGTTAAATTTCTATTCCCGGATGAGGTGTATGACGTCCTAAGTTGAACGTTTTTCTCGCTGTCATTCCACACTTTACAGATTGCGTTTTATAAGGGGTTCTCTTCAGCGGTGTTAGGAATATATAAACTATATTTGCGGAAATGTTGACGAATATATAATAACAGTCCTTTGTCTGATTTCTTTGATGGTGCCGATTTTGACATCAAGTTTTGATCTTGCGATAAATGAATGACGCGATAGTATAGGCATCTCAATATGATTGCCACGTTTGAATCAACACTCTCACTGACGCTACGGCAGATAATGTTATTAACGTTTCATCTATAATACGAGAGTTTAAATAGTTCTTACTTACACCCAGTCCATCTTTAGGCACTTATGTTCTCATACTAGCCTCAAAACTTACTGAGATATTTTAATATTCATGTAATTGGCAGGCATCTTCATAGCAAATGGCTATCTTAAGGTTCGGCAACTAATGTATGAAAATAACAAATATATTCCATAAATTTGCGATAGCGTGATATCTTCAGAGTGCCATTATCATGGTTCTTGTCGGATAGGATTCAACCTATGACGGCATAGGTTTAATTAACTCGCAGAAAATTATAGCAACATAGCGTTCTTTACCAGCATTTTAATCGGATTTATATATAAATGTCGCAGGAAGGTTTTACACAGTAGCTTACATATGGGGTCTACGATAGAACTGTGTGTTTTATGCAAACGATGGCGACCCGTCTTGTGTCCCCCTTTAAATGTCATAAAGTTGACGCTGGTATTTTTGCTATGTTTGCTATAACCAACACAGCTAAGTTAGGTTAAATAAAACTATATTTCTGTAAGGACGTCATTGCGTAAATCTCCTAAGCGTGCTACGAGGTGACCTCAAGAAAGCAGGACTCGGTACACTCAAGTCAAGAATGGACCCGAGGAAGCTAAGGATTTCGGATGAGGACGAGACACGGTGGGAAAAAGCGAAGAAGGACTGATTGCAGCTGTAGGATGTTTCTACTACTACAGCCGCAGAATACAGTAATCATACATATTTCTGTAAATTTCTCAATAAATTCAGTTTTGCTACTGGTAAGAACTCAAGTAACCGTTTTACCCACCAGGAATATAGATACGAAGAAAGTGGCTGAACATGTTTATGGATGTATATTGTTCTTTCCGTTTGCTATAACAGAAACATAAATTAAATTGATGTCTATTCACATTATTCTGTAACATCGCCCTCAGCAGGGGAGTGGGGGGTGGGGGTGGGGGTGGGGGGTGGGGGGGGGGGGGTTTATACACTATGAGGTACATGTAATTGCACATTCCTCTATCTGTTTATCTGTTAGCAGCTGTTTCTCGGACCGATTATTCCTGCAGGCTGGGCCTACCAGCATTTGTCTTCACCTGGATAGCGATGTGGATCCAGATCAAATCAAGGATCTATAGATCCACCGAGTGTAAGCGATCTCCGATTGCCCTCGCTTATTAAGATTTAACTATACCAATATAAAAGCAAAAGAGCGAAATCCATGATATATGATAGATTTAACGCTTTAATGTCTAAATTTGGGCAAGAAAATCCAAAATATTTCCTTATTGAATGTTCATTTGCAGGCCAAGAGATGAGTATTTTTGGAAATTTACCACTAGAATGGCTGGCTCTGTTACCGAGCCAGTCATTTCAGTTGTAAAATTTCAAAAAATAGTCTTCTCTTGGCCTGCAAATGGACATTCCTCAAGACCACTCAAGAGGCCGGTTTGGGATAGTTTCGTCATAAAAGGGTTAAATAGATGAATCCGTTTCTAGTTATGTCCAGCCCATTTATAGCTAAACCCTGCCCACGCTTTGTCGGTGTTGGGATGAATCGAACCCTGAATTCCCAGAATTTCAATATCAAGGTAACTATACAGGTAAGCTGTTGAATATTTTGAAACTAATTTGACCGGGGTGGTGTTACTGCAGAGGCAGTAACAGCGCCCCGTCAAATTAGTTTCAAAATTGTCAACAGAATGTTTGTTAAATAGTAAATCCATCAAAGACATACAATTCATACACTCGAAGGACCATTCCAGGGACATGACAGAGCATTTCTGTCATTTACGATTGCGACGGCAGCCTACATGTGACGTAATTGATTATGATGCCATATACTCGATTGACAGATCGGATGCATCCATTAAGATTATTTGCTACTAGTCTCCATTATAATAGCGTAAACACATCATGACCACTGATGCTGTACATTGCACGCAGCATATTCATGTATACAAACGTGTACATACCAGATGGATGCAGCCGTTTCCAAGGAACAGCACTTGCTGTATTTCAGGGTGTACCGCTTGAGAAGCACGTCGACACCATTTCAGAGATACCGCAGATCCGTGCCAAATTAACTAGCTCACTGAAAGAGCTATCGACTATAGTAACTACGATGTAGTCGGGTCACAATTAGCGGACCATCGAAACCAAAATAGACAGTTGCAAGAGGTTATGATTGCACAACAGCATGATCAATGTTGGCTATTGGCACGTTTCTCTTAGCTTTCCAGCATCTCCTTCTTTACGTAGTAAGGCTTGTGCTAATAATAATAATAATAATAATAATAATAATAATAATAATAATAATATTCTTTATTTTGCGAGGGTAAATCATCAGTTGCCTGATGTTAACGAGGCCCTCAAACATATATACACTATGTACAATAATATATAATATACACTGAATGTTTGTACAAATGTAGAAATATACAAAATACAAAATTTGCTGCAAGATTAATAATAATAAGAAGAATAGCATTATTATATTTTATATTATGATTGCCTACTTATAACTTGCGCACCTACACTCATATAGACACACATTAACACACACATCTACGGACTTACATACATACACTTACGCACACAATTACGCGAGCATGGACGTACGTACACATACACAACGGACGGACAGACATGTGGACAAACAATGTACCTTAAACGCATTCTTTCTTCAAGGCAATTTTACGGTTAAGCTGTTCAATATTTTGGAACTAATTTGTCCGGACTGCTGTTGATGCGTATGGCAGCTTAGGCCGTGTTCCTAGTGGATAATCAATCAGGAATACCGTCTGGTGTATGGTGTTATTCCGGATTGGCTCCAGCGTGAACACGACCTTACGATATAAGGAACTATTCCTACATTTGGCTGGGACTTGTTCATTGTTCATGAAGGCGCTAGATACGTCATTTTATGAATTTATTTGAATGTGACGCCAGACTACAAGTGATCTACGCACACCTGCATGCCCTTATGCACACATGTGGGTGCCCATTTATGTATAATTAAATAATAGTGTTAGCTAAGCTCTATCCAACATTAGCCTGAGTTGGGATCGATCGAATAGGTAGGGCCCTTAACTCCGTAAATATATTTCTTTATTTACATAAATATATACCTTTATTGTGGTGTAGGTATATTGACTGAATAATTTGAAACCAAGTTGCGCCTAGTCAAATTCGCTCCAAATTATGCAACAAAGTTTATTAACAGTAAATACATACACTTCGTATAGTCTGGCCGACTATTTAGCGTTCTTGACTGACTAAGATGGCATTCATTGTTTAGTTTGTTGTGACGTCAACCTGGATGTGACGAAATTCATTATGACGTCATATATTTGATTAATACATTGGATCGTAATTGATTATGATGTCATATATGTGATTAATACATTGGATTCATTAATCGGACGAAATTGAGGGGGGGGGGAGAGGGAGGGGGGAGGGAGGGAGGGAGGGATGGAGGGATGGAGGGAGAGAGTACATAATAAAACATATCCCAGTAATTACCTATAATATACTACAGCTAAAACCTCGTTTTAGCTCTTGATGTGCGGAAACATTTGGAAAACAATCTGACAGAAAATTGATTGTAGCCAAGCCACCAACAATCTCCCGTCAAATTCTCTTCAAACTCCTCAGCACATCCAATGTTTATTTGCCTTGAAAATTGTTTTGGCTTATAGCAACCAGGCAGCTAACTTATAGACAGAGAATATACGTTTACGATCATGTCCTGCACTTTAGATAAACATGTTATTGTCTTTAGTTCTTTGACTCTAGAAATGTAATGTTAATTGTAATTGGGAATGAATCACCGATATAATGTGCTATATTTTTTAGTGTTCTTAGTTTTGGTTACACGCGTGTCGTTGGTCGCGGATGTTGCGTAATATCTCAATGGAAACCCGAAACCCAAAAATCCGCTTTCCAATATGCGGGTAGTGACCTCCTAGTCTAGCTCTGTAGCCATTTAATGCGGACCATGCACATGAAGAGAGTGGTGGAAAATGTTTATGGATGTATACTGTTCCTTTAATTTGGCATAGCATAAATTAAGCACATGATATTAATATCTATTCACATTATTCTTTAACATCATCCTCATGTATGCGCTATGAGGTATTATAACGGCGCCACCATGCACACTAGTGTCACAGAAGCACATACAATCACGTTGCAGGTGTTGTACTGTTGTTCTGAACTTGGAGAAACAGTTTGCAAAAATTGACAAGGAGCATGACAATTTCTCAATCCATAAATGGGCACACATGTACGTACGAACCTTCTATGTCATGACAAATTCTGGTCTGCACGGCACAGATTTTCTCTCTCGCCAAGAAAAAACAGACGGACAGTCTAGAATTATCCCAACATTCCATGTTGAGAGCAATACTCTCTCTACAAATCCGTATTGCCAAGTGCATTGTACTATTGTTAGTCGAAGCGAGGCATATTGTCACCGAACTGCACATTAGACATCTTTCGCTATTCGGAACTATCATCAGGAGTGAAAGCCATGTATTAAGGTTTATAATGGTGAGACGAACCTCTTACATTATGGCTTCGCTAATTCTCACAGCTGGATTGTATATGTACAAACTATTCTGCATCAATATGGTCTTCCCACTCTATAAAGAACATAATGATTTTAACTCCTACCAATGCATCATTGAACAAATCTAGTCATGGCAACAGTTGATTCATGCTGAACACGTCACATAACGCAGGAGCGCAGTACAAAGAAGACGCTGTCATTCCGCTGTACGGATTATTGGCTAAATGCTCCAGTCCGTGCTAACTGTTCGCAATGAAGTAAGGAACGTACGAAGACACAGCATAAAACAGATTTCTCACCGGAACGTACCTGATTTTGAAAATCTCAAAATGAAATTGATCCTGCGTATCCACTTTGTCAGCTCGAATCCGAGGGATATACCCATATGCTGTTATTGTGTAGTGCCCTGTTCCCGCGCAGGCATCTTTAGAACTCAAAACATTACATAGATATTAACTTGACTATCATATATTGATTAAGTCGCCCTGTAGGTGGGGCTTAGAATACACCTTCCGTATCCTCTTCGTGTCGTAAGAGGCGACTAAAGGAGGTAAGGGTGAGGTAACCCTGACAGAAACCTCGAGTGCTGAAGACGGAGGTTCCAGGCCGCACGGCGCACTCTAATAAACCATGGATCCACGCACTTAACGCTTATGATCATGTCGATAGTCACTTACAGGACTGGCGGTATGATCAGTGAACGAAAAGAAGAAAGAAGATATATTGATTAACATTAGCATCATTATAGATATCACAGACTGTTCTTCGCTGATTGACTCATTATTCCAAATGACCCAGAGCTGAGTAACGCGATACAATTAATCGCGAGTAGACTATGTTACAGCGTTCACCGTGGATTGTATGCGCCGTAAAAATAGGAGTCGCAGAAATAAGCCAATATTAGCGCAAAAGACAGATCGGTAGTGTAAATAACACTTGTTCGTCTGGGTGTTCTGCATATATGCACGCTCTCCCCTCAGATGCACATTTCCGCGCATTCTGATCTATTCTACACTGCACCTTGATTGAAAGTTTTTGCTGATGTATGATATATTTTTTTATTAATCAGCCGTGTGTAAAAACATTTCAATCGTGTTCGTGGACAGTTAAGAAATTATCAACGGTTACCACACTGCTGTGCGGGTGCTCCAACCAAGTGTAGGGATATCCGAATATAGAACATAACAGACGGCACACGTAAACGTCATCCGCTCAAACAGACAGCTACACATTCTTCTCTTTCTATCTTCTCGTGAAAATGAATGTAAATACCTATTGCTTGCTTGGTTATGCACAAAACATGATCATTGTATGTGTAACGTGAGTGTAAGGAAACAGATCTTGACATATGGACCAGGTTTGCTGGTGGTGAAGCTGTCCTGACGAGAAATAACGTCCTATTCATGGGGACTGATGTGGATCAATGGCAGGAGTCTCTTAGCAAAGTGCTGAAAGGCGAAAGAGGGGTGCAAAGTGTAACAACCATGCCTGCTACACCTCTGCTATCACAGCCTTGTTAAAGAGACTGGCAGTATGAAAGACATGCAAAAGACAAACTACAGATCACCACCACCAGCAATCACCACCCAAATTATCTAGACAGAAGAAGCTTGTTTTAACATCGAAAACAGTTTTGGAGCAATGTAACCCATTTAATGACAAAGCCCAAGATCTTAAGAATCTAATGACAAATGCTGTTATATCAAAGTACATTGCACATGATATTTTAAACGTGAAGTGTTGACAACACATCCTGGAATAATTTGTTGATCAATGTATCTATGCCTTCTTAAACCTATGGGACCGCATGACCAAAGTAAGTTATTTCAATTGGGATGATCCGCATAACACGATCAAGCTATAAGGAGGATTTGAAAGTGTACAACTCTAAGACACTCACTACCTACCAGGACGCTGACAAATGCTGAGTGATATAGCCAAATAGATAGCGATGAAGTCATTTCCACGTTTGAATTCACAACAATTAATTCCACACCCATGAATGTGATTCTTTAGTAGCATGTACAAACAAGAGCTAATTATTCATGTACTTGAAAGTTGAGCTGACCCAGTTCACCCGACAGATGTTCAAACGACACTTAGTATCACCAACCCAAAGACATATATGAGCAGTCATCTTGTGGTACTAGTTCATCGGATCATGTCAGTCAGACAATTCACCTTTCCCGTTTATCCATCGACCTTTCCCGTTTATCCATCGACCATTTGCCGTCATATGACGTCACAATTAACTAAGCGGCACGTATTATGACGTCATAATCAGTACGTAATGAATGATTCGAAATATACAGTCTTTAACGTTTAATAGTCCGACACGTTGTACGAGTTGTATGGCTTTACTATTTAATAAACAATCTGTCGAATATTTTGAAACTAATTTGACTACCAGCCGAATTAGTTTCAAAATATTCAACAGCTTACCTATATAGATTTCTGGGAAATGATAGTCAGGGCGTTCAGGGATCGATAGATCACAACACGAGCTATGTGTGGGTGGAGCTTAGCTAGAGATGGGCGG